>OZ026530.1:52317142-52549642 GCA_964019695.1 Loripinus fragilis
GAGATACTATACTTGCATGGTTATCTTTACCTTGTACTTTTCCTGGAAAGAAAAATATATCTATATAACGCATCAATAGTATTCAATATGTATCATTTAGAGATGATGAATTAAGATAATAATATAATGAGACACAAATTATTAAATAACAGTTCAAAGAGTCTAGCGATTCCTTTACAACAGTAGGGATTTTTTCTCTCCAAATATTTTTCTAAATACATGTATACAGTCTATTAGTTTAAGTATTATCATCTTCACACAGGTAACTACGAAAATGTGTTCGCCAGAGTATCATAATCAACCAAGGTAACTTCATCCGTCGCTGCAACGATGGAGAATAATGCTTAGTCGCCACAAGCGGCTAAAGCAAACCAAACTATTGCTCCATCATAATTGGGCCTCGTCGCGAGAAAACCTGCCTTTAGGGTTTCCTATGAAGTGATATTCAAACCCGCGTGCTCAGATAAAGAGACAAGCTAGAAAATCAAAATTTCGCTTGGAGCAAGTCTAGATATAATACTTTCCAATAAGCGAATAACAAGGGCGCTGATTAAACTGCACGTATGCGCAGGCTGGTCTGCGCCTTTATTGTTCGCATCCCCCCTGAAGACCAGTTTTCTCGCGTCGAGGCCCATATACAGATGTGTCCATGATACTGTATGTATATATATACATTAACTTCACTAAGTTATATACAAGACTTTGTTATAGCAGTCATAATATGGACACGTTTTTTGTCCAACCCTTTTTGTTACATCACTAATCACTTAGTGTCCAACTTTTGCCAAAAAATAAAAGTGTATTGAAGCGATTAATTTCTAGTGCAGCGTCAAGCATAAGTCAACTGCCTACAACATCTCGAAGAAGAAGAAAAAACTTTCAGTAATTTTGAAGTTATTTTCAATTTTATATTCATATAAATTAGTGATGTAACTCTTGACGACACACTGAAAACAGGCTTATAAACAAATTAATTCCCCTTTTTCCAATTTTGAACTACTGATCTTAAAAATCCTTCTCTTGTTGTATCTGAATACTAGACATTAAATGTTTGTTTACGCAATACTTAGGTGTTAATGTACTTTAAGCACTTGTGATGTAACTGAACAATAAATTATGGAGTCTTCATAACATCTTCGCGCTATATGTTTTATTTTACAAAATATTTCACTTTTTCCTGTTTGGGTAACTACTCTTTTTAGGAATCATTCTCTTGGAATATTTTATAGTTAGACAATACGTTTTAATTAACAGAAAATTAAAGAGGGCATTTGTTATGTAACTGGAAACGAAACATGGAGTCTTCATTACATCTTTGCTCTAATTGTGTATTTGAATAGAACTCCAACTACAATATTACAAAACTATTCTATGACTAGCTCACTTTCAGCCTTTTTTTTTCTAAAGATGAGTTTCAAAGATATAATGGAGTTATTGCTATCAATAAATACAAAAAAATGCGTTAAAGATGTGACAGGACACCTTTTAATTGCGTCTTTGTTACTCTCAATATATTTGGCTTTATTTAAAATAACTGTAAAAATACAGACCTGAAAAGACCATCAATGGATTGACTAACAGCAATAACGTAGAAGTCAGCATCACATCCTTAATGTGAAGTAGATCTCTCTTGAATATTCTCCTTTATAAACCTGGCTGCATCGGAGACACAAGAAGATAGTGTCCACGTTACATCATTAGTCTAGTTTTGATAAGCATTCTCCCCTAAATGACATGTCTAGTTTTGATAAGCATTCTCCGCTAAATGACATTTCTGTGCATAAACAACATGTACAGAGATGCAACTTTTTGTATGTCAGTTCCTTTGCATGGTTTAGCTTCACTGAATTTTTAGATGATAAAGTGCTTAGTTACATTTAAAAATCGATTTTCTCAAAAGTTGCTGATGTAACATACTGGACACCATATATACCCCAACATTTAAGGTCGATATTTTTTATTTGTTTTCAATGTTCTAAGCATACTGATTGGTCCCTGCATTGTTCCTGACTCGTTATTATTCGTAGTCCAACTGTTGACACTCTTTTTACTGTCAATATTATTGAGTTTAAGTACATTAGGACAAGACGTAACATGGTTGGACACGAAATGTTACATTAGCAAACAATTTTTTGAAAGTGATTTCATTTACAAAATGATGCAATCAATAATATTTTTACGTTTCAAATTAAAAGAGTAGGCTTTTAGAAAGACACTAAACACTTGTTGTATTTCCTTAGTCTTCATACAAAGTTTGCATGGACGTGAATTTAAACGCGCTTCTCAAAACGCCACCTGAAATGTCCAAAATCGCCATTTAATTTTGTTTTTTCTCTATTCATGCTCACACAAAACATAAGCTTTTGAGTTTTACAATAAGAGAAGGTACTATTCTTTCGCTTCTTAACAAATTTTGTATTACGTTGCACACTAGGGAAAATATTTTTTAGCATTTGGATTATTATTGCTGAAGTAACCAAAAGTGACTGTACAAAAAAACGTATCCATATATCATCAGTTAATGCACTATCGACTTTTATAGATATACAAAGTTAAACTGGCACTCATTAATCTTCGACATCATTCGGTCACGTTCGGTACATCATTCGGTCACGTTCGGTGTGTATTAGCTATTTTAATTGATTAATGTATGGAACAAGTATCTTTTATCAAGATGATCTGCCAATGCTGAGGCAGTGGTGTAGTGGTAAGACGATTAACTCATGTTCTGGATTGCAAGGGTTCGATTCCCACTGGGAATAGTTGTTTTAGGCATCATTTTTAAATTAATATACCTTTTGAGTTATGATCATATTGTTTCTTGTTTATTTTATTTTTGATGGATAGTTGACATGATGTCTGTTTTCAAGACTGATGAGATATTATTTATGGTCGGAAGCTGATCGCGGTGGATGTAAAACTCCTGCACATTGTTTACAGGTTTGTATTGTCTCCGTTTCGAACGTTGCAGCGACGAAAGTGTACCGGTTTCTCGAAGTTCTTTTCCTACTCGGAAAACGATTCTTCTGCTGACCCTAGTTGCCTGAAAAGTATGTTGAATATATGATGAGCTGTCCCGCCCTGAGTGTTTCTTGAAGAAGTTTGAAACATTAGCTACAAAAAATTCGTCATTAGATTTTAAATGTTTTATTAAAGATTTCTCAGTAGACATCATAGTTCCTAACTAATATAATGCTTTAAAATGAATTCTATTACATTTACTTTTACACGTAAGTTTTGTATAAAATCGTGCAAGTTATGATTTATGATAAAAAATGTAAATATTTAAACAAAAAAATTGTATGTCGTGAGACTGGAACCCACTATCTCAACCTTGACAGCTATACGCTCTATCCAAATGGCTAAGCGGGACAGTGATGGATACAGGATTAGAAAATACTTCACTCTGAAATCAATACTTTTCATAATGTTTGCAAATCTAAAATTAGTTTTACGGAGTTTTTACGAGTTTATACGGCATATTCATGTGTGCCAGTTTAACTTTGTATATCTATACACATGATATTATATTACTTCGACCAAAGTCACAGATGACATAATTAAGAAATACATTAACATACAGCTGTAAGTAATTAAGTAAAAATAAAATTTTCACGTCTTGTATTAATGAGTACAACATTGGTTCTATACAATATTAGCATTAGATTTTGAAATAATACCAGTGATATATGCAAGATAAAATTAAGCTAACATCCATGCTCCTATATATTTTTTTAATTTATTAAACTTGTTCAGGAAAGCTATTCAAAGTTTTACAAGTCTCACGTTTAACATTTTGTCTCCAGTTATAGTTTACTCCGCCCCTTCCCGTGGTTCACAACCAATCAGATGGCACAGAAATTTACAATTTTCAATAACCATTTTGTTAAGTTAATATCAAGCTGATTTACCAGGTCTAACGAGCCACGTTGTCTAATCATCTAAAATAATAACACTAATCTATCAGAAACGTCTCATATTAATTACATTCTTGCTTGTTGACCTGATAAACGTTGCCTATATCATGGCCTTTTTATCAGGTCATCATGACGTTGCACTTTTTAAATGAAGTTGTCAATAACGTTGAATTGACGCAAAAAACGTCATAATCGTTAGTTTGCAGAGTTAACCATTTTGTAAACTAATAAATAGATTAACAAGTTTGCGTCTCTTTATATCAAGTTTACGAGGGATGTTCAAATATGAATGCAAGTAGCTTCATAACTTTCGTCACATATATGCTACGACAAAATGATATATGTTTCTATAAAGGATTATATGTCACCTTTAAACTGGCACCAGGCCTAAAGAAAAAAAAACAGTATACTTATCGATATACTAGCCATTAGTCTGATATCATATTCTTTTAAAGATATCTTTATTCTCCTTTCCTCTATGATAGCAATATTTGTGACTAGGTGAAGATCGACTATCACATGCGCGACTTCGATGCGCGTACGGTTTGTTTACGCGAGGAGAAACTTTTACGATGATGGATACATTGTATGATTCCATGGTCTAGCTAGTTTAATCTTTATATAACTTCGTTAATTGTAGTCAAAAACATAAAGTGTGGGTACTCGTTTTCTTAGTTAAAACGAGAGGAACACTTTGAGATTAAAATTGAGCAGATAAGGCGAAAATTTCTGTTTTGCAACCAACAGCACTATCCATAGCAATGATAATTAAAAAAAAGCAATTACAATTGGATCGAAGCGACGCTGCTAAGTAGCCTTTTAAGTTTGTCGTGACGTGATTTGTTTAAACGGCGATCACGATCAGCTTGAGCACTAAAACTGAATGCAAACACAACCCTTTTGTGAAAGATAGTATTTCAACCATTTGTAGCCAAAACGCGTTGTGCTGCCTTGGAACTTCTCGCACCATAGTTAGAGGAAGAAGAGTAGAAAATAAAGGACTAATGTTCGGTATAATAAATATAACATTCTTGAGAGGGTGATATGTTCAACGTTGTCTTTATTTTACTGTCTTATCTGTTCCTTGCAGCCTTGTGATCACCTGCTGAGTAAGAGTTGGCCTCTCGGCTCTCTTTTGTGTGATGTTTCCTTTTGTCATTATCACTTTCTCATGTGGTGTCTAGGGTCAGGTGTGGTACTTGATTGCATCTATTCCTGATCTTTGACTTCTTTTTTACTTTTACTCATAAAAGTTTGCATGCTGTAAGCCTATTAAACATACAGAAGCTTTTCGGACAAAATTAAGGCTTCCTACGGTGTTATCTGAGCCGCGCATTTTAAATTACCCTCTGAAAAACCGCAATTGAATCAAACATCATTTACTTTTACAACTGCTCTGTGTGTTTTTCAAAATATTTTAGATCTTGTTTTTCTATCAAACTCATTTGACTGTGCGCCTCTGATTATTGATTAGTTGTTGTCACCTGCTGAGAAAGAACGGGCCTCTTGGCTCTCGTTTGTGATGTCTAATTGTGAAGTTGTCACTTTTCCATTGGTATTGGGGGTCAGGTGTGGTGCTTGATTGTATTGATTCCTGATTATTGCCGTTTTTCTTACTTATAGAAACAAAACTTTTTTTCTATTCTATCCTAAGAATTGTTTACCACTCTGTGGTATGTACCATTTAAATAAAAAATGAAAGTTTTTACAACTTATGGATATCTTATATTCTTGCTCATATGATAATGAATCATAGGTACAGAAGCCTGTCACAACGTTTCTAAGATTGGAGCACTTAATAAGGCCAGAATGTTTTGTTAGTTGATTTACAAACCCTCTTACATGTACTGTAATTTTCGGGAAAGTAAAAAAAACTTTATTTCTAAAAAAATTTTTTTTATTATATCCGCCGACTCTCGTTTGTTTCGTTGAAAGAACAATATATTTTTGAGGTTCAGTCTGATGTGTATTTTTGAGAGTGACACTGTTAAACATGATTGTCCTATCCAGATTTTTAGGAAAATGATTAAATGTTCAAAGATTTAATACAGACAGTTTACCTTACTTGTTTTAACTGTTTGTTTTGGAGATAATAGAAAGGCTTTGAAATTACTATTCATTTTCAGAGCTTTCTTTTTCGCCCCCTACCCTTAATCTGAAAAAAAAATGCCGTAAATCAACTAATCATGCAAAAATTCTGGCCTAAATGATCAACATATATAGTATGGCAAAATAAACAAGCAAGTACATTGTAATGACGTAAGAGATGATATTTCAGAATAAAATAAATAGTTTTTGTATGTTTCTCTATACTCTAGCCTTTGGTGCTAAATTTTGGTAATAATATTCTTTGCTTATTATCAAGCCCATGGACTTTTTACAGGTTTTATAAATAAGCTTTTTTCAGATATTTCCTAATATATATGTGTAATGCTATAATATATAGAGTCAAGTTCTAAGTTCTGAGTCATTATTAAATTACCTTGAAGAATGTGTGTGTCGTATGTACAGAAAGCCAAGCTATTCAAGTGTAAACTAGTTCGCTTATGATTCTTGTATTTACACAGATATCAAGGTATCAGTCCATGTACCCAGTGTTTTTGATGGCATTGCTCTAAGTATTTTCCTCCTTGCAGAACTTTATTCTGCATTAAACATGAATATTTACTGAATTGTATCGTTTAAATGTAAGATTATCTTTTCTATAAGCGGTTCTATATATCGTCCATGTAGCATTACCCAGAAGTAATGGAAAAAGATTTATTTATAACATCTGTAACAAAAGCAATGAAAACTGTATGTAATGTTTTGGCAACAAAGACTAGAGATTTACTGTTATAAATTTGAATATATATTTATTCTCGCACACCAGATTGAGATTTCCGTTTGTTTACCCATCTCACATACCCGTAACAGACCGTGGGAAAGATAAAAAAACAAACAGTCGCACGCTGGTCGCACGTCGATCCGTGACGTCATTGTAATGTTAAAATAACGTCACCATGATGCAGATCAACGAATTTAGGCTTTTATCTGAAAGCCTTTTAATGTCTTTCTAATATTAAATGAAGTTTTAGCGATGAGCAAGAAAAATAATCCATTATTAGTGTGAGGGTGGGATAGAAGAACCTGTCCCTCGCAATCACCGATGTAATCCCTCGGCAAGCCTCCTGATGCCAATCGGGGATCCTCGGGACAGATTTTTCTATCCCATCCTCACACGATCTTAGAAACTTGATGACAATATATTAGCAAGAAAGTTTCGAATATATAAGGTGTCAACCAACTGCAACTGTTCTCACTTTATTTTACTGAACTTAAATGTTAATACCAAAATTTGCTCCTTAAAACTGGGGTAGGGTTTGTTTACTACCTCATTTATGGTAATACTTTTAAGATAGAAAAAAAAACTTGCATGCTGGTTAAACAAAATCTGAAAGAGCTCTAAAACACAGAGCAATTTTAAAAGTAAATAATGTAAGTAACAAAGAGGGCAAAGATCAGGAATTGATATTATGCACCACACCTGATCCTGGATACCAATGGGAAAGTGACAACTTCATAAATAGACATCAACAAGCCCAGCACAATATTTAAGTTGCAAAGTGCTTTGTAATTGGTCATTAATAAAATTATTGGAAAGAAATCATAATTATTAGATGGATATATATTGGTTGCACTTTTTTTAAACAAAATCTCACTTCTTTTGTTGATTATTTTACTTGTGTGGTTTAGAAAATGAACCTTACCTTTTGATATTTTTTTTCAATGAAATTTTCCTCTCATGTAGGGTGCCCACCTTCAGGGGTCAAAAAGTGGTAAAACATGGCGGTCACCAGGGTATCTCATTCTTGTTTAGTGATTGAACTGGATTCAGTCTGTAATCCCATGGCAGCCTCATTGATTGTGCTTTAAGATGCGAGGACTACAGCTTACTTACAGCTATAATAGAGGTATACAGGTCTGAGCACAGCTGGGAAAGCGCATTTGTATATATTTAAACGTTTTGTTTTGGTTTGAGGTTTTTTGCAGTCCAGTGCCCTCTATATCATATGACCTGTGCACCTGCAACTGCAAATGTTGAAGTTGTGTCGTCCAACGGTTAAGAAGAAGATGCATTTACAACAAAATACATTATTTGACCTTTGGTCTAGGTCGCTTGAAATGTTGCCTAGTATCCTATGCATTACGTGACGTATGCACCTGCAAAGTCTGAAGCTGCTACGTCCAATAGTTATGAGTAGATGCTTTTACAAGACAATACAGCATTTGGCCTTGGCCTTGGGGTCATATGTCACATGAGATGTTGCCCAATGTCCTCTATATCATAAGACCTGCGCACCTGAAAATTTTGAAGTTGCGGCGTCTAAAGGTGTAGAAGATGATGCGTTAACATTAAAATAGATCATTTGACCTTTGACCTAGGCCGCACGAAATGTTGTCCAGTGTCCTATATATCATGTGACCTATACAGCTGCAAAGGTTGAAGTTGCTGCGGCTTATGGTTCAAGAGGAGATGCATTTACATGAAAATAATTTATTTGCAATTTTCCCTTTGACCACGAAATGTTGTTGCCCAGTATCCTCTACATCATGTCACTTATGCAGCTACAAAGTTTAAAGCTGCTGCGGGCGACGGTTTAGGAGAAGATACAATTACATGAAACCGCACGCACGAACATACGCGCACATGCATGGGCAGACGGATGGACAGACTCAAATGGACCAACTTTGGTACGAAATTAATGTACCCTTTTATCTACAAGAAAAAGGGGGTATAAAATGTCTATTTTACGAATACATCTTCAATATTTAAACGGTCAATAGGTAGGCAAACCTTATTTTTATAAAAATTTTGCATGAAAAAGTAAAAAAAAAAATCCTTAAAAATTCTAAAATTAGAATACTGAATATCCCGAAACATTTCCAAAAAGGAGGCCCAAAAATATAAGGCTTGTTAGTGTAACTGAAAACAAGAAATGTTTTCACCTAATATAAATAAAGTTTGCTTTGCTCACTCCAGAAGAGACATTCATCTTTGGTGACAGTACTTTTAAGGGGCCGCGCAGCGCAGACGATAACGTATCGGATTGCAGATGCATGTCTGACTGCAGATACAGGGGCTGAGAGTTCGATCTCGGCCTGGTCCCATACTATAGTGGAGATTTGATATTGAAATCATTGCTACGACCATTCTCCTCCTTTCCGCTGATTCAAGAAGGGTTAAGCATAAAAACAAACAAACTAAAGTATGTTTTAACTCTTTATCCCCTGAAAATGCTGATGGGTCTTTGGTAAGCTATTTTTAGAAATAATTTTGGTTCTAAGCTACGCTTAAGTTCGTGAACAAGAACAAAATTTTATAAGGGGGAGGGAAACATCTGACAGGTGGAGGGAAGTGGGGTGAAAGGGGGAGGGAAGTGGTGGAGGAGGGGGAGGGAAGTGGGGTGAAAAGGGGAGGGAAGTGGGGATTGAGTACCCCCCTGTCCAACCCCTCGTATAGGATTGCAATGCAGGGGCTACACTGAAAAATATTTTCTTTTGGGAGATAACGGTTTTCTACAGTCAACTCACTTTTACAAAGGGAAATTCTGTTCCCTTACTCGAATAAGGGAAAAGACGGTAAAACAGAAAGGCAATATACACCACTGGACACACAATTAGATCCACAGAAAGTTGTTGTAGTGCATCGGTATTAGGCTGATAAATCATATAAAAAGAGAGTGACATGGCTCGGTGTAAGGGGGTTGACGAGCTCTTTTGCCCTCATTGAATACCTTGGGTCACACTCGCGATTATTACCACATGGTAACTATAAGGAGCAACAATCAGAATACTTAAGGACTCCCAATTTTTGTGATGGAAGACGCTGAACAAATGCCCAAGCATGAAAAGCCAAAAGCTGTTTATGAGAAGATGAAAATGAAATATGACAAGTTAACCAGACCAACAGGATTACAACAGCTAAGAGACAAAAAAAAGAATAACACTAAAAAGCAAAATCCTGATTTCCATTCAAATAACATAGCGGACAATTTTCAAGTAATAGAAACTTTAGTAATGAATAAAGATGCATACATAAGATCCGTTATAAGAACTAATGGAAAAACACCTTCCATTATAATTGGGCGTCGTCGCGAGAAAACCTGTCTTTGGAGGTTTGCGAACAAGAAAGGCGCAGATCAGCCTTCGCATCCACGCAGTCTGATCAGTGCCTTTGTTATTCGCTTTTTGAAAAGTATCATATGTAAACTTGCTACAGGTGAACTTTAAATTTTCTAGCTAGTCTCTGTAGCTGAGGAGACTGGTTTGAAACTCGTTTTGTCGGAAACCCCAAAAACAGGTTTTGTCGCGACGTGGTCCATATTCGGACGAACAGCTGACAGACTTAAAGCCATTCTGCTGTCCCGGACTAACGGTTTTAGGAGTAGATAAGACATTTAATTTGTGTGACATGCACGTAACTGTAAATTACTACATGAACTTGTCAGTCACAAAATCATCTACAAAAGAACCACCCATTTTCTTGGGTTCAATTTACATTTACAATAGAGACTTCTAAACATATTGTCATTTTTTCCACCATCTCAAAATGAAACTGTGTGACAATAATTTGAAAAAAAAATCGTAATTGGGTCTGATGACGAGTATGCAATGGTTCGAGCTATTACTACCGCATTCCCGGATTCGACACACACTCTGTGCGTCCGTCATTTGTGACAAAATGCTAATCAAAAACTGATTGAGGATATGGTGGATCAGAAAGAAAAAAATAAAATATTGAACATGATCTTGTATCTGCTGGCTGGACAAAAAATAACTGGTAGTCAACTAACAATGTGTTAAAACTAAGGGTTGACTGGAATTCCAGGTCATTTATGGCCTTTATAGAAAACCTAAAAATATTGGTCACTGGTCAGCCAAAGGAACTGCGATCTGCGCTAATTACTTTTTTAGAAAAATAGAAAGTATTGCCAAAACATTGACAACTGGACCCAGGTTAAGTTGCCAACCGTGATATTGACCAAACTGTTATGCATCGCTAAACCAAATGGCCACCCGTTTAAAACAAAAAAAAACAATATCTACGCCTGAACTGCTGGTCTTAATTCAAAATAATCCATAAATGTTTCTTATAAGGCTATCTACCAAAATTGTTCTGCTCAAGTGATAACAATGGCCAAAAGAACTCATTAAACAACATATGATCCATCAGCCTATATTCAAATAATTACATTTATCATATGACGTCGCGTCTGGAAGTTAGATAACGCCATGCAATAAAATCCATAAACCACTGGTGGTTTACAGATTTTCCGGAAACGTTATGACGTCCATAACAATGTTGTTTTCATAATGACAAAATTATAACGTTTTACAGCATAAATGATATTTCAAATTAATCTTAATTTCATGTGATAAAATAGAATCTAACATTCGTTCTCTTGTATTATTGAATTTATCAAATTTGCTTGCATTTTATCTCTTTTCCCCAACTCGTTTAATAACTTCAACAAAACATGAACAATCATGTAAGATCCTCTATATCTGCAACACGAAGAGCACTCATGTAAGATCCTCTATATCTGCAACAAGGGGGGGGGGGCACTCATATAAGAACCTCTACATCTGAATCAAGGGGAGCACTCATGTAAGATCCTCTTTATCTACAACAAGGGGAGCACTCATGTAAGATCATCTATATAAATGTTTCTCATCAATCAAATCCAGGCTACTCCATGCTCCTTTATTACCAAAGTTGCTAAAAATGATTCCATTATCCGAATCAGAAGTGCCTCTAGGGCTTTACATTTGGTGAAGTATCCTGGGCCTTCCTGGCCATCCTGGATTTTCTTTGCAGCCATTCTCTTCGTTCATTTTTCTTGAACCCAAAGGTGTCAGGCTCCATCCCAGGTTCCAGAACGGGAATTGTGTTAAACACACACGAGAAACAATATACTTATATGCAAATGTTTAAGTTAGTAATAATTAAATATCATTTAATACATATTGTAAAACAATTATAAGAATATAAGATGTTAATGATTATCATAAACCTAATAATGATACATTTTTTGAACTGTGTGCTTTCTGGCTATCTGATACAGAGAGCCAGATCAACGAACTGAGGTTTTCTGATCCTGTATCATTATCCTTTAAAAAGAGGCTAACGTCGCTTACCTGTAATTGCGGCGATGTTAAGTTAAGCATTTTTAAAGCAGTTAACCAAAGAAAAAAACACGATGACGTAACGTCAAGATGCAAAGGTTCAAAGGGATATTTTGCGTTTCCATTTGTCTAAGACTGTTCACGAATCCCTGCTTTATATTCTGGTCATTTACAGCGATTGTATATTTTGATATATGAATTTTCCATTAACTGTCATCCTTATTTTGCTTAATCTTTATCCTCATTTGCATAATACTTCATCCTAATTTTCCATAATCTTCGTCCTCATTTTTCATGATCTTTTATCCACATTTTCCACAATATTTCATCCTCATTTCCCATAATCTTTCATCCTCAATTTCCATAATCGTTCTTCCTCATTTTCCATACTTTTTCATCTTTTAATATGTTAAAAAATAGCTCAAAACTCATCTATTTGGACAAAAATAGCATGAACTTTCGGGCCTTTTTAAAAGTTATTTATTGAAGAATTAATTCCAAACGAAATGACAAATAATTGATGAAACTCATTCACAAATGACAGTCCCTCGAGTCGATGAAAGTTTACATCAAATGTCCCAGATGAGATCTTTGAATATGACATTAGGTTTAACTTTTATGTTCCTCCTAATTTACCAAAAAGCACATACCACGCTTTATCCATAAGACCAGGAGGTATATCGTCCATAAAAAAAGACGTTTCTGCTCTTAGGA
The DNA here is from genome assembly GCA_964019695.1 of Loripinus fragilis. NCBI lineage: Eukaryota > Metazoa > Mollusca > Bivalvia > Lucinida > Lucinidae > Loripinus > Loripinus fragilis. Next base: position 52,329,943 of record OZ026530.1, read on the forward strand.
TTAGGATTTAACATTTCAAGTGTCTATAGGTACCTGGTCTGATCCTAGTTGTCAGTGCCTGAAATGTAATAAAGACTTTAGAAACATATATCTATATAATGCATCAATAGTATTCAATATGTATCATTTAAAGATGATGAATTCAGATAATAATATAATGAGACCAAAATCATGAAATAACAGTTGAAAGAGTCTAGCGATTCCTTTACAACAGTAGGGATTTCTCTCTCCGAATATTTTTCTAAATACATGTATACAGCCTATTATTTTAAGTATTATCATCTTCACACAGGTAAACACGAAAATGTGTTCGCCAGAGTATCATAATCAACCAAGGTAACTTCATCCGTCGCTGCAACGATGGAGAATAATGCTTAGTCGCCACAAGCGGCTAAAGCAAACCAAACAGTTGCTCCATCATAATTGGGCCTCGTCGCGAGAAAACCTGCCTTTAGGGTTTCCTATGAAGTGATATTCAATCCCGCGTGCTCAGATACAGAGACAAGCTAGAAAATCAAAATTTCGCCAGGATCAAGTCTAGATATAATACTTTCCGATAAGCGAATAACAAAGGCGCTGATTAGACTGCACATATGCGCAGGCTGGTCTGCGCCTTTGTTGTTCGCATCCCCCATGAAGACCGGTTTTCTCGCGTCGAGGCCCATATACAGATGTGTCCATGATACTGTATGTATATCTATACCGTAACTTCACTAAGTTCTATACAAGACTTTGTTATAGCAGTCATTATATGGACACGTTTTTTTGTCCAACCCTTTTTGTTACATCACTAATCACTTAGTGTCCAACTTTTGCCAAAAAATAAAAGTGTATTGAAGCGATTAATTTCTAGTGCAGCGACAAGCCTAAGTCAACTGCCTACAACATCCTGAAGAAGAAGGAAAAACTTTCAGTAAGTTTGAAGTTATTTTCAATTTTATATTCATATAAATTAGTGATGTAACTCTTGACGACACACTGAAAACAGGCTTATAAACAAAATAATTCCCCTTTTTCCATTTTTTGAACTACTGATCTTAAAAATCCTTCTCTTGTTGTATCTGAATACTAGACATTAAATGTTTGTTTACTCAATACTAAGGTGTAAAAAATACTTTAAGCACTTGTGATGTAACTGAACAATAAATTATGGAGTCTTCATTACATCTTCGCGCTATATGTTTTATTTTACAAAATAGTTCACTTTTTTCTGTTTGGGTAACTACTCTTTTTAGGAATCATTCTCTTGGAATATTTTATAGTTAGACAATACGATTTTATTACCAGAAAATTAAAGGGGGCATTTGTAATGTAACTGGAAACGAAACATGGAGTCTTCATTACATCTTTGCTCTAATTTTGTATTTGAATAGAACTCCAACTACAATATTACAAAACTATACTATGACTAGCTCACTTTCAGCCTTCCTTTTTTAAAGATGAGTTTCAAAGATATAATGGAGTTATTGCTATCAATAAATACAAAAAAAATGCGTTAAAGATGTGACAGGACACCTTTTAATTGCGTCTTTGTTACTCTCAATATATTTGGCTTTATTTAAAATAACTGTAAAAATACAGACCTGAAAAGACCATCAATGGATTGACTAACAGCAATAACGTAGAATTCAGCATCACATCCTTAATGTGAAGTAGATCTCTCTTGAATATTCTTCTTTATAAACCTGGCTGCATCGGAGACACAAGAAGATAGTGTCCACGTTACATCATTAGTCTAGTTTTGATAAGCATTCTCCGCGAAATGACATTTCTGTGCATAAACAACATGTACAGAGATGCAACTTTTTGTATGTCAGTTCCTTTGCATGGTTTAGCTTCACTGAATTTTTAGATGATAAAGTGCTTAGTTACATTTAAAAATCGATTTTCTCAAAATTTGCTGACGTAACATACTGGACACCATATATACCCCAACATTTAAGGTCGATATTTTTTATTTGTTTTCAATGTTCTAAGCATACTGATTGGTCCCTGCATTGCTCCCGACTCGTTATTATTCGTATTCCAACTGTTGACACTCTTTTTACTGTCAATATTATTGAGTTTAAGTACTTTAGGACAAGACGTAACATGGTTGGACACGAAATGTTACATCAGCAAACAATTTTTTGAAAGTGATTTAATTTACAGAATGATGTAATCAATAATATTTTTACGTTTCAAATTAAAAGAGTTGGCTTTTAAAAAGACACTAAACACTTGTTGTATTTCCTTAGTCTTCATACAAAGTTTGCATGGACGTGAATTTAAACGCGCTTCTCAAAATGCCACCTGAAATGTCCAAAATCGCCATTTAATTTTGTTTTTTCTCTATTCATGCTCACACAAAACATAAGGTTTTGAGTTTTGCAATAAGAGAAGGTACTATTCTTTCGCTTCTTAACAAATTTTGTATTACATTGCACACTAGGGAAAATATTTTTCGCATTTGGATAATTATTGCTGAAGTAATCAAAAGTGACTGGACAAAAAAACGTATCCATATATCATCAGTTAATGCACTATCGACTTTTACACATGATATTATATTACTTCGACCAAAGTCACAGATGACATAATTAAGAAATACATTAACATACAGTTGTAAGTTAATAAGTAAAAATAAAATTTTCACGTCTTGTATTAATGAGTACAACATTGGTTCTATACAATATTAGCATTAGATTTTGAAATAATACCAGTGATATATGCAAGATAAAAATAAGCTAACATCCATGCTCCTATATATTTTTTTAATTTATTAAACTTGTTCAGGAAAGCTATTCAAAGTTTTACAAGTCTCACGTTTAACATTTTGTCTCCAGTTATAGTTTACTCCGCCCCTTCCCGTGGTTCACAACCAATCAGATGTCACAGAAATTTACAATTTTCAATAACCATTTTGTTAAGTTAATATCAAGCTGATTTACCAGGTCTAACGAGCCACGTTGTCTAATCATCTGAAATAATAACACTAATCTATCAGTAACCTCTCATATTAATTACATTCTTGCGTGTTGACCTGATAAACGTTGCCTATATCATGGCCTTTTTTATCAGGTCATCATGACGTTGCACTTTTTAAATGACGTCGTCAATAACGTTGAATTGACGCAAAAAACGTCATAATCGTTAGTTTGCAGAGTTAACCATTTTGTAAACTAATAAATAGATTAACAAGTTTGCGTCTCTTTATATCAAGTTTACGAGGGATGTTCAAATATAAATGCCAGTAGCTTCATAACTTTCGTCACATATATGTTACGACAAAATGATATATGTTTCTATAAAGGATTATATGTCACCTTTAAACTGGCACCAGGCCTAAAGAAAAAAAAAACAGTATACTTATCGATATACTAGCAATTAGTCTGATATCATATTCTTTTAAAGATATCTTTATTCTCCTTTCCTCTATGATAGCAATATTTGTGACTAGGTGAAGATCGACTATCACATGCGCGACTTCGATGCGCGTACGGTTCGTTTACGCGAGTAGAAACTTTTACGATGATGGATACATTGTATGATTCCATGGTCTAGCCAGTTTAATCTTTATATAACTTCGTTATTTTTGGTCAAAAACATAAAGTGTGGGTACTCGTTTTCTTAGTTAAAACGAGAGGAACACTTTGAGATTAAGATTGAGCAGATAAGGCGAAATTTTCTGTTTTGCAACCAAACAGCACTATCCATAGCAATGATAATTAAAAAAAAAGCAATTACAATTAGATCGAAGCGACGCTGCTAAGTAGCCTTTTAAGTTTGTCGTGACGTATTTTGTTTAAACGGCGATCACGATCAGCTTGAGCACTAAAACTGAATGCAAACACAACCCTTTTGAGAAAGATATTATTTCAACCATTTGTAGCCAAAACGCGTTGTGCTGTCCTTGGAACTTCTCGCACCATAGTTAGAGGAAAAAGAGTAGAAAATAAAGGAATAATGTTCGGTATAATAAATATAACATTCTTGAGAGGGTGATATGTTCAACGTTGTCTTTATTTTACTGTCTTATCTGTTCCTTGCAGCCTTGTGATCACCTGCTGAGTAAGAGTTGGCCTCTCGGCTCCCTTTTGTGTGATGTTTCCTTTTGTCATTATCACTTTCTCATGTGGTGTCTAGGGTCAGGTGTGGTACTTGATTGCATCTATTCCTGATCTTTGACTTCTTTTTTACTTTTACTCATAAAAGTTTGCATGCTGTAAGCCTATTAAACATACAGAAGCTTTCGGACAAAATTACGGCTTCCTACGGTGTTATCTGAGCCGCGCATTTTAAATTACCCTTTGAAAAACCGCAATTGAATCAAACATCATTTACTTTTACAACTGCTCTGTGTATTTTTCAAAATATTTTAGATCTTGTTTTTCTATCAAACTCATTTGACTGTGCGCCTCTGATTATTGATTAGTTGTTGTCACCTGCTGAGAAAGAACGGGCCTCTTGGCTCTCGTTTGTGATGTCTAATTGTGAAGTTGTCACTTTTCCATTGGTATCGGGGGGGTCAGGTGTGGTGCTTGATTGTATTGATTCCTGATTATTGCCGTTTTTCTTACTTATAGAAACAAAACTTTTTTCTATTCTATCCTAAGAATTGTTTACCACTCTGTGGTATGTACCATTTAAATAAAAAATGAAAGTTTTTACAACTTATGGATATCTTATATTCTTGCTCATATGATAATGAATCATAGGTACAGAAGCCTGTCACAACGTTTCTAAGATTGGAGCACTTAATAAGGCCAGAATGTTTTGTTAGTTGATTTACAAACCCTCTTACATGTACTGTAATTTTCGGGAAAGTAAAAAGAAACTTTATTTCTAAAAATAATTTTTTTTATTATATCCGCCGACTCTCAATATTATTTGTTTCGTTGAAAGAACAATATATTTTTGAGGTTCAGTCTGATGTGTATTTTTGAGAGTGACACTGTTAAACATGATTGTCCTATCCAGATTTTTAGGAAAATGATTAAATATTCAAAGATTTAATACAGACAGTTTACCTTACTAGTTTTAACTGTTTGTTATGGAGATAATAAAAAAGCTTTGAAATTACTATTCATTTTCAGAGCTTTCTTTTTAGCCCCCTACCCTTAATCTGAAAAAAATGCTGTAAATCAACTAATCATACAAAAATTCTGGCCTAAATGATCAACATATATAGTATGGCAGAACAAACAAGCAAGTACATTGTAATGACGTAAGAGATGATATTTCATTATAAAATAAAAAGTTGTATGTTTCTCTATACTCTAGCCTTTGGTGCTAAATTTTGGAAATAATATTCTTTGCTTATTATCAAGCCCATGGACTTTTTACAGGTTTTATAAATAAGCTTTTTTCAGATATTTCCTAATATATATGTGTAATGCTATAATATATAGAGTCAAGTTCTAAGTTCTGAGTCATTATTAAATTACCTTGAAGAATGTGTGTGTCGTATGTACAGAAAGCCAAGCTATTCAAGTGTAAACAAGTTCGCTTATGATTCTTGTATTTACACAAATATCAAGGTATCAGTCCATGTACCCAGTGTTCTTGATGGCATTGCTCTAAGTATTTTCCTCCTTGCAGAACTTTATTCTGCATTAAACATGAATATTTACTAAATTGTATCGTTTGAATGTAAGGTTGTCTTTTCTATAAGCGGTTCTATATATCGTCCATGTAGCATTACCCAGAAGTAATGGAAAAATATTTATTTATAACATCTGTAACAAAAGCAATGAAAACTGTATCTAATGGTTTGGCAACAAAGACTAGAGATTTACTGTTATAAATTTGAATATATATTTATTCTCGCACACCAGATTGGGATTTCCGTTTGTTTACCCATCTCACATACCCGTAACAGACCGTGGGAAAGATAAAAAACGAGCAGTCGCACGCTGATTGCACGTCGATCCGTGACGTCATTGTAATGTTAAGATAACGTCATAATGTTGCATATCGACGAATTCAGGCTTTTATCTGAAGCCTTTTCATGTCTTTCTAATATAAAATGAAGTTTTAGTGATGAGCAAGAAAAAGAATCCATTATTCGTGTGAGGGTGGGATAGAAGAACCTGTCACTCGCAATCACCGATGTAATCCCTCGGCAAGCCTCGTGATGCCAATCGGGGATCCTTGGGACAGATTTTTCTATCCCATCCTCACACGATCTTAGAAACTTGATGACAATATATTAGCAAGAAAGTTTCGAATATATAAGGTGTCAACCAACTGCAACTGTTCTCACTTTATTTGACTGAACTTAAATGTTAATACCAAAATTTGCTCCTTAAAACTGGGGGTAGGGTTTGTTTACTACCTCATTTATGGTAATATTTTAAGATAGAAAAAACAAACTTGCATGCTGGTAAAACAAAATCTGAAAGAGCTCTAAAACACAGAGCAATTTTAAAAGTAAATAATGTAAGTAAGAAAGAGGGCAAAGATCGATATAATGCACCACACCTGACATAGGATACCAATGGGAAAGTGACAACTTCATAATTAGACATCAGCAAGCCCAGCAAAATATTTAAGTTGCAAAGCGCTTTGTAATTGGTCAATAATAAAATTATTGGAAATAAATCATATTTATTAGATGGATATATATTTGTTGCACTTTTTTTAAACAAATCTCACTTCTTTTGTTGATTGTTTTATTGGTGTGGTTTAGAAAATGGACCTTACATTTTGATAATTGTTTCAATAAAATTTTCCTCTCATGTAGGGTGCCCACCTTCAGGGGTCAAAAGTGGTAAAACATGGCGGTCACCAGGGTATCTCATTCTTGTTTAGTAATTGAACTGGGTTCAGTCTGTAATTCCATGGAAGCCCCATTGATTGTGCTTTAAGATGCGAGGACCACAGCTTACTTACAGCTATAATAGAGGTATACAGGTCTGAGCACAGCTGGAAAGCGCATTTGTATATATTTAACCGTTTTGTTTTGGTTTGAGGTTTTTTGCAGTCTAGTTATAAGGCTTGATCCCTCGATGTATACAATGAACCATCCCAGGTGTGAATCAAGAATTATACCAGAATGAAAAAATCATTAGTACACATTGGGTTACAGTTGTAATTTGGATGGACAAAGTGTCCTCAATGCGACTGCGCTATGGCTTCATACCGAACACGTACCATGTCTTTTCTACATTTGCTATTAAATCTTTGGCATATTTTGTCATAAAGGAGTCAGTAATAGTTGCACCTCGCCTAACAAACAGAGAATATCCCTCTCTGTAGTGGTGTAGGAGCGCATGTTGTGGATCTACAGTCATCCACAATGGCTCCTCACTCCTATATTTCTGTAACAGATATACACCTACTACCTCCATGCAGTCAGTTCGCAGGATAAATTTTGATTTATCCTTTCTGCCAAATATGTAGTTTTGCCTCGTCTGAACAAGTAGAGTGTTGAGTTTATATTTTAAGGCTGGATTTTTACCTTCAAACTGAACGTCACTGTATCCTTCTGACAAAGGATAAACTGTGTACCTTATGATATCCGCACAGCGTTGAGGCTGTGTTCGAATGAGTTCTGGCCAAATATGGACATTGTGTTGTCGTGGTATTATAAATTCATCAAGATCTAAATTAACAGGTGACCGGGCCCAAGGTGACGACAGAGAAAGCACAAGTCAGACTGTACATTGTGCAATGTTTATAGCTGAATAAACACGTACGACATGCAAAATCTATGTTTCCATCAGTGACCATACTATATTTCAAGCCCTCACATTATTTTTTGTCCGAAAGATTATGAATGTTAAAATCATTATTATATAATTATGCCACAATAATAATAATAATAATAATAATAATAATAATAATAATAATAATAATAATAACTGTGAGGAGACCTACTAGTGGCCCTTGGGCTGTAAGGAATCCTCATTAAATAAATAAAGCATTAATAACTAGAGCAGCAGTTGATGGTACATCATCGTAAATAACCACTTTTTTACCTTTTACCTTTACCTTTGGGTTAAGGTCACAAAATATTTGCAAAGTACCCTCCACATCATGTCACCTATGCACCTTCAAGTCATCCAACGGTTTAGGAGATGCAATTACAAAAAAAATACAATATATGACATTGATCTTCCTCACGGTGCCGTGGGTTGGTCTGCATTGTGTGATTGTGGTATTTCCTGATCATACTCACTTACTATTTTTCGTACGTATCAAAGGTATTCTGCATGCAAACTACATGAATAATTCAAATAAATGAATAGTTTTATGTTTTCTTTCTGTTTCTCAGACTCTTCCTCGCGGTACCACGGAGTTGTCTGCAGTTTGTGATTGTGGTATTTCCTGATCATACTCACTTACTATTTTCAATTCATTTATTCTACGCACATGATACCCAGGGAAGCATAAAATATTGCATCACAAAGTCTGTCGCATAAATTATTATAAATATTGCCTCGAACTCGTTTATTGCTCTATACAAACACGGTGGCTCATGTAGAATATCAAAAGTTGTTTTCAGGGTGCGAGCGGCTGTTGACGCGAATCCACCTGGGGCAAGAATTCCAAGACGCTGGGCATGTTTAAACACCTAATCAAGTTCTACTGTTTTGAACCTTATTGAAGAGTCCATCAAAAACACAAACCGATGTTTCATCAATGCCAGCTGAAATTATATGAGCAGCGCATCAGTTATTTGCAATGGCGGAACTATTTTTGTCCGAAAGATTATGTATATTAAAATCATTATTATATAATTATGCAACAATACTAATAATAATAATAATAATAATAATAATAATAATAATAATAATAATATTAATAATAATTATAAAAATAATAATAACTAGAGCAACAGTCGATGGTACATCATTGCAAATAACCACTTTTTACCTTATACCTCTACCTTTGGGTTAAGGTCACAATAAAGTACCCTCCACATTATGTCACCTATGTACCTTCAAGTTTGAAGGTGCTACATCCAACGGTTAAGGAGATGCATTTACAAAAAATACAATATATGACATTGACCTACCTCACGGTGCCATGGTTTGGTCTGCATTGTGTGATTGTGGTATTTCCTGATCATACTCACTTACTATTTTTCGTACGCATCAAAAGTATTCAGCATGCAAACTACATAATTAATTCAAATAAATGAATAGTTTTATGTTTTCTTTCTGTTTCTCAGACTTTCAATTCATTTCTTCTTAAATTGATATGGTAACATACGTAATGTTATGTTACAGGCTTACCCCTGATTTATAGAGTGCAAACTTCTCTTATTTGATGCAGCCTGAATTGCTCTTTAAGATAGGGAATGTCTGCACAATTCCAAGGGGATGGAGTGGAACAGGATTGTACTCAGTTTGCAGTCCCAATACTATGCCATGATTCCACTGGTTGTGATGAAATGGGTGATTTTTTGGCCACAGAAGCAGACACGATGATAGACATTGTGAGGTTGACTTGAATAAAAATTGTTTTTGAATATTATTTTTTTACATGATTTATTTGTTCAATTGTCTCATTTAAATGTGAATTATTATTTTCTATTTGTATGTCTATATATTTTAGTCTTAAAGGCATTAGGAAATATGTGATTAAAAGATTATATATAACATCTGTAACAAAAGTCAATGGGCTTGTTAGTAGCAATGACTATTACTCCTAAGATTAAGGCACCAGAGGCTAGAGATCTATAGGAACACATGTGAAAATGTCAAAAATAGTATTTTTTTTCTGAAATATCATCGCTTACATCAAGACAATTTCCCTGCTCATTTATTATGTCATTTAACGTACGTAACATACTTTAATAAGTGGTCTGATCCTGATGTCAAACTTGCAAATCAAAGATTCTCTACTGTATTAGCAAGGCAGTCCCACAAATATAAGATATCCACCATGTCAAATATTTTCATATATTTTTCTTCAGTAGTATATATCAAATTGGAGACTTAAAATTGGGGGTAGGGTTGTTTAACAGCTCATATAAGACAATATATTTATTTAAGAAAAGCAAACTTTTTCTTTTAGTCAAATGAGTAGTTTAGTAAACTAAGATAAAATATTTGAAAAAATGCACAAATCAGCAGTAAAATTAATTGATATTAGACACAATTTCAAATTTCACAGTTAAATTTAATCTATGTAACGCACTAAACACTATTGGAAGCTGTAATTTTGTGTAAAATGCTGCTTTTATATAGCTTAGGCATCCAACTTACATAGTACATAAGAATTTTGAATAATTAGATAGTTTAATGTCTTTTTTCTGTAGCTCAAACTTTCGTTTTGCTTTTTTCTTAGTTTGTTTCAGTAAAATATGTAACAGGTTGTCAGAGACTAACACTTCAAGGCACAGAGTGCAAACATCTCTTAAAGGATGCGGCTTGAAATATTCTTTGAGATAGGATATGTCTGCAAAATTCCCTAGGGGGCAGTTCTTTTTCAGCTTATAGTCTATGATGTCTGGTGTCATCATAATGAATAATCACTGAAATTTCCAATGCCGTGCCGCTGATAATAAACCGTACAGAGCAGTGCATGTAAGTTGCAAGCTTAATGCTGAATATGATTAAGCTGCTAATAGTTGTTGTTTTATGCCATTATGTAGCAAAAACGAAAAGGCCTTTCGAAACAAAACTTTTGTGGTTTATTCTTCTTAAATCACGGTCGTCAGTTACATCTTCAAACAAACAGTCTCGTAAATTGAGAACATCTCTGTTGAATATTTGATATCTTAGAAAAAGCGTGACTTTTTTAAATGAGGGTACCTTTACTCTAACTTCGTCAGTGCAAGAAGTACACGTCATTTTTAAATGAAATAACTTGCAGAGTCTCTGTAAAGTATTGCTTCATCTATAAAAGCAAAGGTTTTGTATACCCTATGTTTTACTTTCTGAACTAGCGTAAAAATGTAAGATGACGTTTGGAACTTGGTCTAAGTACAAGGCTGATTGTGGGGGAGGGGGTTCTTAATTCAATTTCAGTTTTTTTGTGGGGTTTTTTCAGTAAACAAACCTAATCTTTAAGCTGTATGGAGATTTTTGAAGATATTTGATGGTTGTCATTTCTAGACTGGACTTTATTTTTTATGCTGAAAATTCATATACTTTTTGGGTGTGCCTGATATTATTTTGGGGTGAACAATACACGAAGCCTATGTAGTAAGAAAAAGACACCAGACCACTCCCACTAACCAACACACAAACACCTTCTGATCAGACATTACATTTTAGAGATATGTCTTTCCACTTATTGAAGAATGTAAACTGACTGAATTGTCTTTTTACTTACCACTAATTTGGATGTTAAAAACATGGCCTTCTACATCAAATAATCATAGAAACTGTGACATCAACAAAAAGAAACAATAAAGACTTACCCACTGTTTTCATATAAGAGGGTATGGATGGGGTATTATGATTAGTGAATAATGGCCCTTTTTTATAATGAATAGTGACACACAATTTGTTATAAAAAAGGATGGTGTGAAAAGTACATCACGGCCAATCCAGTGAGTGTTTGCTGTATGTATAACGACAAATCAACTCCTGTGAGTCATTAGCGTCATCCATTGTTAAAATAGATAAACATGGTTTGTATAAGATACGTCAGGATATGTATATTTTATGACTTTAGACAATCTGTATCAAGGTTCAGAGACACTGTTTAAACTACGAAAAATATGAGCCATGACGTGTGATTTCCAACAATGTGGCATTTTGAAAAGTGTAGACTCAGATGAGCCTGTGCAGCTTCCTTTTAAGCTTAAAAACTCCAAATGATGTTCGGTCAGTAGCTTAACACTAAAAGAATATTCAACAGGCTGATCTGAGGCTTTGCTTGTCCCACATACCACAATGTTTGAAATCTCATGTCGCGGCTCAATTTATTTAAGTGTCTGGGGGCAGCTAAAAGTAGGGGGCCATATGAATTTACATGTGGCTAGTGGGGTGGGGGGGGGTGGGGTTCGCCATTAACATTCGCTTCCCAGCATGAGGGAGGGGGTCTTGTTAAAAATTGATCCAATAAAATCTTTAAAAAATGGTGTTTTTATTTTTACCAATTTTATAATGCTGAGTTTGATAGAACATTGATCGATTAATCAGGCTTTCAGATGGGTCCTACTTTTCCTTACTTGTTCTTGTGTTCCTACTTTTCCCTACTTTACATTTTCACCATAAAATGTCATTTACGCGATAAAACATATTTTTTCCTCGCTCGCTTTGCTCGCTAGATTTATAGAAATTAGCTATCCAACTTTTTCCAGGGAACAGACAGTTAAAACAAAAAATATCTTTAAAAAAAATAATCGACAAAGATTAAACGGATGGGTGGTTGATAACCTGCAAACCACGATGAATACTTTTTCAAAAGCTCTTTATTTTCTGCACGTAAAAGTTAAGGCCATTTTAGACCACTATAACAGCATAAAGTTGGAACATAATTTCCCAGTAACAACTTAGGGTAACAAACAACGCAATCACAGTACATTGGAAACATGCAGACGTCGACATGATCTGCCATGCAAATAAATAACCATTGGATATGACTGAGGGTCAGGATGTGGTGGTGGAGGGTCCGAGTTATGCCAAAAATGTGATATTTTCCTTAAAAAAAGAGGCTGAAAGAAATGTTTGCTTATGTTCTGAAATTAATGCTTACTTTAGCTACAATGCAAGCTAACAGTACTGAAATGTGATAAAAGTTCAAAATTTGAGAGTGGAGTATTTTGAAAGGTATTCAAGCTTTTCATACTGTACGCATAGTTCTGTATATCAGGTATTCTGGCCCAGTGGTCGGGTCGTTGACTGCAACATATTGATTTTATTCAGACACTCGACTACTGGGCCAGAACACCCGATATACAAAACTATGCGTACAGTATAAAAAGCTTGAATAACTTTCAAAATGCTCTGACCTCAGATTTCAAACTTTGTGCACATTAATGGACTGGCATTTTGCAATTTATCGAAATCAAGCATAAATTCAGGAACATAGGCAAATATTTTTTTTTTCCTCTTTTTAGAAAAAAATCACATTTTGGAAACTCTGGCGCTGTTGCGACTATCACTCAACCCACAAAAATGTTGTTAAGAAGATACACAGCTGTATTTATAAGTGATATTTATTCGCGATGAATGTTTACAGACGTAAAAAAATTACCCTTTGTAACTGCTAGGTACACTATTTTGTGCACTCTTCGACTGCAACCACAACGCGATTACTGCGCTGTTCGAGTACAGTAGTTCTCTAGCGTGGTTATCATTTGTGCGAAATATTGTAATTTCCTATCTCTAAAGATGGATTTTGTCCCAGCAAACATTGCAAACCCGGATGAAATGACACATCATCTAGCTGTGTTAAGTGAATTCGAAAGATATCTTTTGTGTATCAAAGTTACTACAAACACCTGCAAATTTTGCAGAGACTGCTTACTACTTATTCAGTGTTACTACAAGGTACATATAAAAAGTAGTCTAATCGCAACTCGTGATAAAAATGAGTTGGATGAGAAAATGAGTTGGATGGCATGTGTCGCATTTATATTAAAACATACTGGTGTTTCTTCCAAGTTGGCTTATCACCAACATTTTTCGTCAATAGTAAAAACTTACCTTATAAATCGATTTCAAAATAATCTAAACAGTACCTTATTCAAGTACAAAAACATAAATGAAGGGAAGTTAAGGACATGTGCTCTTTTTCAAAAAGAGAAATATCTTTCTGTAATCAAAGATACCGAAATTCGCAACTGTTATTGAGCCGTGACATGAGATTTCCAACAATGCGGTTGGTGCGACCAGCAAAGGCTCAGACCAGCCAGCGCATACGCGCAGTCTGATCAGAGGATTTGCTAATTGCTTGAATATTCTATGACTGTTAAGCTACTGTCCGACCATCATTTGGAGTGTCTAAGCTTCAAAGGAGGCTGTACAGGCTCGTCTGAGTCTACACTCGTTAAAATGCCACATTGTTGGAAATCACATGTCACGGCTCATATGTCTATCCATATTTGAAATAGAAAAGGGTAGGTACAAAAAATGGATGTAAAAGACGGGCTTTGCAAAGTATGTAACACTGGAGCCTTTGAAGATGAGCAACATGTATTGTTTAATTGCAGTGCTTATCATTCACTAGGTATTCTTTTATCGAGAAGGTGCGGAAGTCGTGCAAAAACTTTTCAATTTTATCACAAGATGCCCAACTTATTTGGTTAATGAATAATGAGTCAGACGACATTATTAATTCATTCCCTAGATATATCTATGATTGTGTAAGTTAAGAGATGATTTTACAAAGACCATCATCTCTAATGTATTGCTTAATAATCCAAGGTTTATCCACTTTAATATTAGGCAAAAAAGTTTGACTTGATGTATTTGTCTTATAAATGATGAATTGTTCACTTGTGTCAAATGTATTTTGTTTGCTGTCTTTTTGTATTATTATTGTTAAATATGCTAGAAATTGCACATGATTAGATTGTGGCATTTCATCCGGGTCTTTCCTGTTTGATAAAGTACCCATTCAGAGGTTTCCGGTCTACAAAGGTTATACTGTAAGAATCCATCATGAGTGTGAGGGTAGGATAGAAAAGTCCACCCCGAGGATCACCGTTTGGCATCACGAGGCTTGCCGAGTGATAATTAACGGTGATCCAGAGGGACAGGTTTTTCTATCCTACCCTCACACGAAAAATGGATTATTTTCTTGCTCACCACTGTTTTATATTTTAAAATAAGCTTCCAGAAGTCCCTGAATACGCGAAGATGCAATTTCACATGATGACGTCACGTACGTAACAATGACGTCACTTGACGACCAAGTGCGTGAGTTCCAATACAACCAATGTATTATTCCCTCATGTGAAAGCCTGGGTAAGATAGCATGGGTAAGATAATAAACTAAGATAAGATTTTCTCTCCTGGTATCCTTATCCTGTGTTAACATATCTTATATTAGGGTAAAAAAGCGCCATGTTTTACAACGGATCTAATTCGTTATAGCTTTTTAATATTATGGAAGGTTGTGACCTTTCTGTCAAATTAGTTTGAATTCTGATGAGAGGTTTTAGATGGGTTTACTTATTAGTCCGGAATCCAAGATCCATTTTTTTATTTACTCTACGTGATCTTGACCAGGAGTTTTGATGCTTGTTTTGTGTAGGTATTTGTTAGTTGTCTACAGGACAGATGGGTGTATAAAACATTAGGCCGGCAAGAGACCTGTAACAGTGTGTTAATTACGTTACCCCACATTTTCTTAAAAACAAATATTATGCAATTACGCCAGCTTAGGTAGCAGTTGAAATGTTTAAATGAAAAAAAACAGTTATGCAATCTGTAAAAACAAGTTATTTTGTATGTGAAGTTGCTTGGTCTATTGTAATGTCAATTACGCTACATTATCAACTATACCCTTAAATTCCATGATATTTTGTTAAATAGTTTCAGTTGACAAAATTATTAACAGATATTTTATGATAACATGTATTTAAAAGACCGTTTACTGACCATTTCAAAACTGCAAACATATTTTTATTTTTGTTTGTTTTGTTGCTTTACGTCCCAAGTCAACAGCTTTGGTCATGGCGGGATGGTCAGTTCACCTAACCACACTTATTTTCCCTAGACAAGCTTGAACAAGCAGTTAACCACTAGTTCCTGCACATACTTTCGCTTGTATCTGACAGCAACACTTCTTGAATGATTTAGCTGAAGGGAGGAATATGGCCGTAGAAATTTTTTCATGATTAAACTCCACAAAAGTATGGGACTTGGCAGGGGTAAAACTCGGGACCCCTGGATCTGCATTCAGACTCGCATCTGTTCCTAGACACGTTACCGACTGCGCTATGTGGCCTGATATGTTATAACATAGATGCGTTGTCAGATTAGATGACCTTTGCTAGAACGTTATATAAGTTTAGAACCTTTAAATATTGAAATTAAGTATGCAATTCTGTCTGTTAGCCTCTAAATACCGTATGATCAATAATGTTTTGATATCACTCGACTTAAAGCGACTAGGTCTGTAACTATGAACATTTTTCGAAAAAAAGTCTTTTCTTTTTAAATCATTTGTAAAAATAGAATTAAGATAAGTTTTCACAATTAACATGTTCAGTATAGCTGAAAACTGCACGGTAAAGTGAATTATCTTATAAACACAGGTGTTTTTCTCTTGTTTGTAATTATTTACGTCCCTCCAATAATTCTAGACAGTTGATTTTTAACATAAATGTTGTTGTTTTGATAGTGATAATGTGTTAAGATTTACGAACATGGTAAAATTGCTTACCTGAATTTGAGTATTTTTACTATATTCTTGAAAAATAGAAACTTTATTTCTAAAATAAGAAGATCAAAAGTTACAGACTATGCAGCTTTAAGAGTAATACTTGGCATTATTTCGGGTGTAAAATATCATTTTGTTGTATTTGATTCCAATAGGTCACGTTTTTTACAGAGTTACAGACTAATACATCACTGTGTAGTTTTATTTCATTAAAAAGGGAAGCTGTGTTTGAAAGGCATGAAATAACTTTTTTTCCAAAAGAAAATGCAACAGTTCTATTTAAGAGGCTTCGTTCAACCGTTAATTTTACATTACGCAAATTTCACACCGTGCGAAGAATTGGTACCACAACGTCACTTTTGGAAAATGTGAAATTTGCGTATGGTCAATTTCGATAATTTTGGGGGTCTAACATCTGTGCTTAAATTTCACATCTTTCTCATTTTTAACTGTAAAGAATTGGTACGTATTCGTGTCAACTGCGAAGGACTGGTTCGATTTTTCTCAGATGTCAACTTTCAACAATGTGAAGAATCGGTACCAGTTCTTCCCACTAAATTTTCCAGCACTGATTGAAAAATCTCCAAAGATTCTCAATCTAAGATTAAAAGACTGGTGTTTGTTTCTGTATCTACATTGACATTAGCTGGCGAATCTGGAGCATGATCTCCACGCGGCTCATATAATTGATTTGCAGTCTTACTCCTGTCCCAGATTTTTCAACTGTAAAACATATGAAATTTATCTGTAACCTGTTTGAACCACGTTATAAAATCCTGACATATATGTGAGGAATTGGAATCGAATGCAAAATGCAGCAGATTGGGGGGGGGGGGGGATTTTTCCAATGTGAAGATTGCGCATGTATGCTACATATAATTTCACTACGTGCGCAAATTTCACAAAATGAGAAATATTGAAATGAAATATGTGACGTATTGGTCCAATTTTTCACGTGCTGTGAAGAATTGGTACCCATTTTCACAGTGTGAAATTTGCGAAAATGTGAAATTTGCGGTTCAACAAGACTTTGTGTATATATGTGTTTATTATACCTCACGTGAATTTCCCATTATATCTCACGTGAATTTCCCATACAAAACTTCCATGGACGATTTGGAGTTTAATTTCGCCAAATCATGCGCCTCGGTTGATAATCACATTCCTCTGGATGATATTTTCGACTATCATCCAATCAGGGAATGGAATATTTATCTTATTATACCGAACATTAGATTCTTTATTTTCTACCGTCTTAGGCCTACCATGTTGAGGGGAGTTCCAAAGGGAAAATAATGCACAGCCTCTTATAGATATGCATGAATGCAAATACATCTTTCACAAAAATGTTTCTTTTGAACAGTTCGAATGCTCGAACTGATCATGACGTTCGGTTAAACAAATTACGTGATAAAAAGTCGATGACTTCAAACTTAATACCAAGCAGCGTCAGTTATATGGAGGTACTGTACATGATGTGGTTTTGCTGCAAAATAAATCCGCTCAAATTTGGTCTCAACGTGTTCCTCTCGTCCGAACTAAGAAAACGAGTACCCACACTTTATGTTTCTGACCATAAACAACAGTTTAAAGTCGTCAAATCATGTGTAATGTCCGCCTTTGCTGTTGAACGTCTCCTGACGTGAACAAACCGTACGCGCATCGGCGTTGCGCATCATGTGACCGCCCTGATATTTTATAATATCAACCGCTGCTATGGCAAACATGGCAAACACGTGGCAGTATTCGCTGTTGCGGTAGCAACGGGTGATATTATAAAATATCAGTCGTTCGTCTATGAAAATTTTGTATGGGAAATTCACGTGAGGTATAATTATCAAAAATAGCATCTCTCGAAATATGATTATCAACCTCGGCTGTGCCTCGGTTGATAATCACATTCCTCGGGATGATATTTTCCACTAACACCCAGTCAGGGAATGTAATATTTATATAATATTTCCTTTAAATTTTATATTTCTGAGCTTAAAAACAACAACACAGTGTTTGCTATTTTTCTCAGCTGTTTGTTATAAAATTTATTAAGTAATAAAACGATAAGTCTGATGCAACATCTCAACTAGGATACATTCCCTTGTTTTGTCAAATTTGCTAAAGTTACATATACAGCTAAAATAATATACACTGCTCAAAATATTTAAAGGAACACTGCGTGTTTTGCCATTGATCATAATACAAATGCACTCATAGTCAGGCTCAAAGCAAGAGTTGGGTTGATAAGGCGAAAACATGTTTGTCCTGTGATAAGTTTGGTTACCGATCAAGGACGATGCTTCTTGATCAAAATGAAATAAGCCTTTTTCAGAAATCTCCATGGAACGCTTAATGTAAAAATGGAATCTTGTTGAAAATACCCCTTTTTTTCAAAACCAAATTGTAAGGCGATTTTTTCAATCAAACACCACAACACCGTCATTTCTGTACATTCAAAGGCCTTTTAATGTTGCAGAAATCATTAGGTTACGCTATTAAAAAAATTCCGAACATTCTACAGAGTTCCAGAAAAAATCGTTATTTTCAAGAAAATTAAAAATTACAAAATTTGAGCCATGAACTTAAGCAGCGATTGTTTTGTTAAAAACTTTTTTGATACAATACTTTGACTCTCTTTGCAAAGATAGCGAAAGAAACTGGGTTTCTACCTTATTGTCTTGTGAAATGTATGGCTTGTCTACATGACAGGGGTTAGCATTATCACCTATGGAAAATGATCAGGTGTTCCTTTAAATATTTTAGCAGTGTATATCATGATTAATCATTTGTCTTTTTTCTTTTAATTGAAAAAAACTAATCAGCTGTTCAAAAGCAACCAAAGCTTTTATGTCAAACCAGTCCACACTTGATCACATTATACAAAAAAGTAAATACCAGTTTGTCCTTATCAAATTAGGTTCATTTACGATAAAATATCTATGAATTACTGAAATGCTGTGTGGACGGTGGAAACTTTGATGTTGCTCCCATTGGATGTCGGAGTTTCGCGTTGGGCCATTGTTTCCTAATTTGATTATTGATGCCTTTTCTAGTTCAGCAATCATCTTGCTGAGGAAGATGGCTGTTTGCTTTACTTTACAGCCTATCCAGACAGCGGTGCATACAAACCATTATGATTGTCTCTTCTCGTCAAATTATGAATTCACCTTTCATATTCATTGATGGATTACAAAGTTAACTTGCAAGAATAGAAAAGATTTGAAACTTTGTTTGTTTAACTTCTTACTATTTCTCACAAGGTGATGACACTTCTTATAAGGTGTCATAATTACTGTGTGGTAGAGTTTGTCCACACAAAACAAATTATTGAGACATATGTCAAAAGCAAACCTCATTAAGCAAAAAAGTGGATTAGAACAATTTCCCATAGGTGAAACACAGAAACATACTTTCACTGCATTTCAATTTGAATTTTTTACCAAACAAGTGAAGCTTTTAAGATAAGAGTTTTTCATGGTGATTAATTGTAACTGACAAATTGATAACACACTGGATAGGCGGCAGTCGCCGGTTAGGCGGCACGACTTTCAAAAACAGAGTTTTTTATTGCCAAAATGCTAATCGCAAAAACGCAGATTAAGCATTTTAGATTGCCATAATATCGATTTTGACATTCGAAAAAGCTGTTTATGGCAATCAAAAATGAAAATTTGTGAAAAAAAAATTGCATTTAATATTGGAATTTAAGTGATTCTTGTATCTGATAAGTGTATTTAATATTGGAATTTAACTGATTCTTGTATCTGATAAGTGTATTTGATATTGGAATTTAACTGATTCTTGTATCTGATGAGTGTATTTAATATTGAAATTTAACTGATTCTTGTATCTGATAAGTGTATTTGATATTGGAATTTAACTGATTCTTTTTTGGATACTGATAAAACATAGTTTTCCATGCTGAAATTTAACTGTTGTAAGTGATGATATGAGGAAAGTTCATGCTGGAAAATTACTGCCTCAATTTAATGATAAAAAGAGAGTTGTTAATGCTGGAATATCACTGATTGTAGCAACAAATAAGATTAATGCTTGAAATCAGCTGTGCGGCTACTACACAGCTAAGTGCATCTTTGTTTTTGCAGATGCATAGCAGGTTTTCTCATGTTGTGGCTCAATTAGAAGAGTGAACAGTCTCAAGCACACCAAACAGAATAATACACAGCTCAAAATAAAAAAAATATCCCTAGTTTGAAAGCAAAATTACACATATTGTTTTCTAACACAAACATTATGGCAATCTGCTAAGGACTTATCACACTTTTCTTTGTTAACATATCAACAAATAAAGATAAAATGGAAGATAAAGCAATTTAGTTCAATGATTTCGTCAGAGTCGACTTTCTAATCCACCGTTGAATTTGAAACGAATATTTGGAGATAATCACGAGATTAAGAAGAGACTAATATAATTGTTTGTATGTATCTCTGTCTGGATTGACTGTAATTGTGTTGCGGCTATCTGTGTATCTTCCTCTTGGTACCGTGGGTCGGTCTGCAGTCTGTGATTGTGATATTTCCTGGTCATATTCTCTTATAGAAAGAAAAAGTTTGTTGGCAATCTAGATAATGTCAAGCCTATAATATTTGAAGTAAAATGTTGTATACGTTATAAAAATGTTGTATACGTTACATTAAATATATGACAACATATGTGTCTGTATTAATTTATTCTTTAAAGAGAGTGTCTTTTGCTAAAACAGTGTAAACCTAAAACGTGAGCGGGTTATTCAAAATGAAGAACACCTGTTAAAACAAGGGGTGGTGGGAATCATTCATAAGGGTGGTATTTACATGGCAAGGCAGTGATCACAAATGTTGCGATCATATCCAAGGAATGTGTTGAATTGTAATTACGATACCATTTTAAATTGATAAAACTTCAACAGACAGGATAGGTTTAGGCCAAGTTTGACCAGGTGGCATTCAAAATACTGTAAAATGGATTTTACAAGTTTTTGTAGAATGTTGGAGGGGTGTTAGAGTAAAATGCTATCATAAGATCATACTTAGTTTTAGCAATTGGTGCTAAAATAACCAATGTTAGTTTCTGTTATATACTATGCACAATAAATTTAGCAATTGTTTTGTAAGGGTGAGCCCATCCACATCAGATCTCGAGTTTCATTTGCTGTCATGAAGGTACAAGCGCCGATCTTCTGACAAGATTTTCCATTTAAAAAGATACAGAATTACAAAACGCAGCGGCCGTTCTAAAGTGACGTTTAATTTTAAGACAAGCGGGTAACGTTGGTATTTATGATCATTGGGGGAAGACGAAACCATTTTCAAACGATTATTTGGTCACTGAAAACCAAAAAAGCATAGCAAATGCTGCAATTTTCTGAACTTTCTCAGAGAAATAAGGGACCAAGTTTTCACAATTTGACGTTTTTACTCATGCTTTTACGTTATCGCCTTTAAACGGTGTTTCCAGTCGGGTTTTCTTGAACCACATTAACAAGTAAAACTGTTTGATGCCTTCCAACACATTCAGACAAATAATGTTGAATGAAACATATTCACTACTACAGTGCACGAGCCGAAAGATAAAATCTAACGTCACCGTTATCTCGTAAATGCGTCACACCATTTTTCAGTAACTTGAGGGTTTAATCAACCATAAGATAAGTTACATTGTAAGCCTATGATATCTTTGTAAACTGATACTCTGTTGAATTGAACTGTTAATTAACATAAGAAGTTTAATCAGATGATGACTACGTTTTGACGTCATTGATGACAGCTGATTTTTAGCATGAAATCTCTATCACATCTGTCACATAACCAATAGTTTTTATAGGCGTATGATGCATGAGGAAGATCAAAGACCACAAAACGAAAAATCACATGCTTTTCATTTTAGCATTACTTACAACGAGTGTGATTTTTGCTTACTGATCCCTTCTGCAATTCTTGCTCTCCCCAAATGCCTATTTTTAGGATGGCGTCTGAAATTTCGTGGTTTCATTTTCCTAAGATCCTGTGCTCGTCATTGCAATTGAAATTGATCGGCACTGCACGAAGATGAGGACAAAAAAGATGCGAAACATAAAAAATTGCTATACTTATTGTGCATAGTATAGTACCATTGAAGTAGGTGAGTCATTGGAGCCAGCTTTGAACAAATTATTGCAGGAATCCTGTAAATTGATTCCTTGATATAGCCGCATTTCATGTACACTAAATAAAAGATGAATTGTAAGAGACAAAAGGCATACGCTAAAAAATCTACTGTTCAAACAAAATTTAATAATTATATGGAAGCACAGTAAAGAAGGCACTCAATTTAGTATCATAACCACCACCAACAATAGACTTACATGATATGCTAAGAAAGTATGCATAAACTTAACAATAAGAATGTATGCATGTAAAATGTGTCTCCATAAATAATCATATTTCTTTAGCTTTAAAAAAACATGTTACGTCTCAGATAGTGATATTACATTTCTTTATTTTCATTTGCGCTATATGTAAGTATGATATAGCACTCATTTCGTTGAATATCATATCATTCGTTGAATATGCTATCTAAAAGTAGGGATCGCAGCGGTTTAGTGGTAGAGGGGACATGCTAAAAAGCTGAAAAACATGCTGAATTCAGTGAGTTGCGGATAAGCAGATGTATACTAAAAAAAGCTGAACTGCTAAATATTAGTTTATTGATGTGTTTTTGTCTAAATATTGACCTTGTTAATACTTTATTTAAATGTAATATTTGATTATTAATATAAATATGGTGTTTTACGACCTAGCCAATAATATTACTGTCATATCGAGTTATATGCAAATGACCAGAATATAGGTAATGCAATGCTGAATTATAGCTTAGTTAGGGAACAATACCGGACGCACATTTTTAAACAGCATTTGCTAATAATATATGGTCCAGTACATAATATTTAGTACTTATCACATATGCGCAAAAGCCTCTTTTAAATGACAATGCTACCTTATCCTGCTGAACTGGAGGTCTGAATGTTGGTCTGGGTCATCATGTACGTCTGCACCTTGTGTATTCGAACAGCGAAGGCTCTGGCTTTTTTGGGCATTTGTGCAGGCTAAACTGAGCATTCGTTGCTCGAAAATATGATAATTACCACAAGCTCATGTGTTTACTCATGTATTTGTTAGCTTTCATGTTTTATACCCCAGTCGATACAAAGTGTGTCATGTCTGTCTGTCTGTCTGTCTGTCGTCTGTCTGTCTGTCTGTCTGTCTGGCTTTCTGTCTGTCTGCCTGTCCTTCTGTCTGTCTGTCAAAATGCTTTGATCTGGATTAAAGCAAAGGCTCTGGGAATTAGCACAGGTTTAACTGAGCATTCGCTGCCCGAATATATTGTTAATTTTCACGTTTTACGCCCCAGTTTCTGTCTGTAAGTCTGTCTGTCTGTTTAACTGTCTGGCTGGCTTTGATCAATATATCATTATTTTGAATATTTTAGAAATTCAGAATTTTGTCTCTTGCTGAATTAAGTTACTAAAGTCACTGCCTGACATCAGTCCGCTGTCATATCCCCTAGCAACATTCAGATTTATATGTTTACAAGAATATTTAACGATAAATTTACAAGTTAGAACTATCTATGTCTATAAGGACGAAAGCTTTATCAATTCGTTAAGGCCTCCTCACACAAAGACGAAAACGACCCAACGTCATCATGCGCATACTGACGAATATGACTAAAGCCCAATTCGTTATCGTTCGTAAATGTACGTTTTAAATCGTTGGTGATGTTCGCATGGATGCGTCTGCATTCGTTTGTGATCGCACAATTAGCGTTGTTCGTAGGAAAATTTTAAGCATGTTTAAAAATTTCTGACGAATAAATGTTCGTCACAGTTATTCGTAACGATTCGCTTCAATACGTTTATCAATCGCAAGTCTTCGTCAACATACGTTAGAGATCGCAGCTGTGAACAAATTTGCATATCGTGGTCAGCTAATTTGCATATCTAGCGAATGATGACGATCAAGAGACGCATCTCTGCGATGCTTTGCGAACTATAGCGAACAAATGCGCATTGAAGCGATTTGAATCCGACGTGTGAAAACGAATTATTACGTTCGAAAAACGGATGGTATACGCTTACATACGAATCAATACGTATTGTAACTACAAAAGGCGAATCGATGCGAATTGAAGCGTTCCTACGACGTTTTTGATCCAATGTCACTTTCAAGTTGATGAAGGGAGAGAGCTATAAGCGGGCCATCGTCGGCTCGCCAGCGAAATGTCATTTGATGGCCCAGCATTGCTCGCTCGGTAGCATTGTGAATTTTAGGGGTTCAGGGTCACCCTATAGCGTTGTGATTTTACAGGGGGCGGGGGACTGGATCCGCGCATGCTTAATACCCTCAGATGAGAATATTGCCTTTGTGTGTGTCTATGCATTTCTCTGTATGTCTGTCTATCTGTCTGTCTAAGTATCTACATGTATTTGTCTGTATGTCTGTCTGTATCTCCCTCTCTCTCTCTCTCTCTCCCTCTCTCAACATATGTGGTGTAGTCTTAGCAGACCAGGGTTCATGAGTTCGATACCAGGCATTTCAAGTCTTTTGTTGGGACTCTAAATCAGTCCCGTTCCCGATAAACCTTTGCTGGTGGAAGACATGATCATGGTACTAAATTATGCATTATTTATCAGTTACCACTACCCCCCTCCCCCCCCCCCATGAGTAAAAATGGGCCTGATTTTCCGGTGCTCTGGTACATGCCCCACTCCAGCACAAGGGGATATTCTTTTATCCGATTAAGCCCTGTTTTAGCCCAACTATGCATAACAAAATTTTTACTCAGACAGAGATCAGAGCCATATCAGAATTAAAAGTGAGACTTGTTGAAGCTTTCCACCACATGTATTTCTTTTGCTGACAGTTCCAAGGCGGCGCAGACTTTGTTGATCATTTTCTAAATTTATATTCATATTATTATGCTGTCTTCACCTGGAGATATATATGTTAACTAGAAATTGTGTTTTTTGAAACACTCTGCTCCCAACCATTAGCTTCTCCAACATCCTTACCACCAGGTAATCTATTCATCATTCTCCTTCAGCTGACCAAATCTGAGGCTACCGACTGTAATAGTTTTTGAGATATCTTTATTATATAATTTGGAAGTTTTCGATGTTCAAATTTGCAAAGGACATTAACTAAAAAAATGCAAAGGCGATCACTAAAAAAGATTTTTTTTTTAAATTTCACCTGATATTCCACTCATTACCCTCTATCAGCTGTCCAACTTAGGAGCTCCTAGCTGTAAGGATTTTTGTGATATCAAGTTTTCTGTCGAAATTTGCAAAGGGCAATAACTAACAAAAGATAAAATGATTTTTTCGTATTAATTTTCACCAAGTAGTCTACTCATTATCATCTATAAGCTGACTAAGTTTGAAGCTCCTATGAGATTTCCAAATTTGCAAAGGCCAATAACTAAAAAAACGTAATTTCACCAGGTAATCTACTCATTATCCTCTATAAGCTGACCAAGCTTGAAGCTCCTAGCTGTAACTGCTTTTGAAATATCCGGATTACAAAATTTCATTATGGCCCTTTAAAAGGGGCATAACTCCACAAAGGGAGATAATCCAAATTTAACAAAAAAGAGTCAGTTATTTTTTTATGCTGAGTCCATCTATGAAATTTCAAGCCCCTGTCTTAAATTTGTAACGACGGACGTACGGACGGACACACGGACAGACGCATGGACGGACAAGCCCAAAGAAATATGCCCCTTCAACTTTTTCAAAGTTGGGGGCATATAAAACTGACCTTTTCAAAGTTGGGGGCATAAAAACCTGACCTTTACCCTGTACTGTGGTGGTGTGTGTGGGAGAGGGGGTAATCAATGCGTTGCTCGTCTGGTATTGACCAGGTGTGGGATTGCTATGTCTGAAATATTCGGAGTCATTCGCAAAGATTCGCGATGCTGCTTTTAAGTTCGTATCTCTGCGCCCCAAATCGCATCTAATCGCCCTTATCGTTAATGTACGCAAAAATATTGCTTGCGTAAGCAAACGCATTCTAGCGAATTACAGTAAGTGTTCGTAAACCATTCGCAACAAATAGTTCCCTATCGTCAAAACGTAAGATTATGTAACAAATTATCGAAACTTTCGTTCAGAAATCGCTTGAATTCACAAATTTTATCTATTCGTAAGGATTCGTCGAACGGATTAGCTTATGTGTGAGGAGGCCTTTAATGATAATCAGTTTTTTTTTTTGTAATTTTAGTGGAAACTACTATTGGACATTATCATATGACGTCACGTCTGGGAGTGAAATAACGCCATGCAATAAAATCGATAAACCACTAGTGGTTTATAGATTTACGGGAAACGTTATGACGTCCATAACAACTTTGCGAACATAATGGAAAATTAAAACGTGTTTACGCCAGAAATGAGATTTTAAAGTATTTGTCATTGATAAATAGAATCTAACATTCGTGCTCTTGTATTATTGAATTTATTAAACTCGTTGCGAAAAAGAGATAAAATGCTGGTCAAGCCTCGCATTTTATCTCTTTTCCCCAACTCGTTTAATAAATTCAATAAAACATGAGCACTCATGTTAGATCCTCTATATAGTAGTGGTTCCACTCATTATGACTCTCTCCAGTAATCATACTGGGCAGATCAATAAGACAGTCATAATGAGGTGAGTATGACTTCCTTACAAGGGCATGAAGGGATTAGGTAATTTATGATAAAATATATAGTGGACCTTACAGGAGTGTTCATGTTTTATTGAATTTATTAAACGAGTTGGGGAAAAGAGATAAAATGCGAGGCTTGCCGAGCATTTTATCTCTTTTTCGCAACGACTTTAATAAATTCAATAATATAAGAGCACGAATGTTAGATTCTATATAATACATGACATTAAAATTTATTTGAAGTCTCATTTCTGGCGTAAAAACGTAATAATTTTGTTATTATGTACACATCGTTGTTTTGGACGTCATAACGTTTCTCGAAAATCTATAAACCACTAGTGGTTCATCGATTTTATTGCATGGCGTTATTTCACTCCAAGACGCGACGTCATATGATAATTTATGATAAAATATTGATCTTTATTTTAGTGAAAGAAATTGTGTTGTATACAGGTAAGTCCCCTCTTGAGGCCCCTTCAAATGTGAAATACTGAAACTGTCCCTCATCGAAATGGCTGACCTCTTGACTCTCGTTTGTGGTGTCTAACTGTGAGCTTGCCACTTTCCCATTGGTATCCTGGGTCAGGTGTGGTACTTGATTGTATCGATTCCTGATCTCTGCACCCTTTCTTACTTTAATGAACTTTATTGGACAGGAATATATGGCTTTAGGCGTATGCGCAACACATAACCCAGGATAGGTACAACATTTATTCAGTAAGATCTCCAAAACTTATTTGGTCAACTTTTGCAATCAGATGTCTAGCAAAGGTAGTTATATTTCGTGCTAAATCTTAAGGGGATGTTGCTTTCAAAAGCTCTTACTTGTATGATTTTTTTCCTGAATAAACAAAAATGGCTGTTTTATCATGGAGACGGATACTTTTGGCTAAAATGTTGTGTGAACAATTTATACATCTCACACAGATCACCTTACGCCCTAACAAACAGCTTTTGAGCGCTTTGCAGCATGCTTATCAGTCGTTTTTTGAGTTACTTCCTGGTTTTATTTCGCTTACAATATTGTGACATACTGGGTCACTTAGAGAAAAACATTTACATGAACATAAACTACAATTATCCGACTACAATATGGGTAAGTATTGTCGCCCAAATGTACAAATTTCTGGTAGAAAAATATTATTTTCCATTTTTTGTCTATAAATTGTTTATGGTAAAAATCCGAAATTGTAAATAATACCAGAAATACATATATTTGGGTCACAATACTTTCCCATATTGTAGTCGAATAATTGCAGTTTATGTTCATGTAAATGCTTTACTCTAAAGTTCACCAAGCGTGTCACAATATTGTAAACCGAATAAAACAAGTAAGTAACTCAACAACAACTGCTAAGCATGCTATCAAGTGCTCAAACGCTGTTTGTTGAGGTGTAACGTGATATGTTTGATATGTATAAATGGTTCGTACAACAATATAGCCACAGGTATCCGTCTCCATAATAAAAATAGCCATTTTTGTTTATACAGAATAAAAAATCATACAAGTAAGAGCTTTTGAAACCAACATCCCCTTAATCTGAAATGCTTCCATATGCCTTTGCCTTTATCTTTTATTAGTGGGGCGATTATTTAAAAAGTAAGTGAGTATGATCAGAAATACCATAATCAGACACTGCAGACCAACCCAAGGCACCCCGAGGAAGAGCCACGGAACATTTACAGTAACAAGGCATCCGTAAGACAATAAAGGCAAAGCTCTTCCTCTACAAGATGAATGCAAAACTAGAAAGGACTCAAAGTAATGCATACCAAAAACAAAGACAAACACAGAACCCCCACAAACAATGGAAAGTACATTAAACAATAGATCAACAACAACAGTTTTAATCACACGCCTTAGAACGGACAGCAGCCTAAGCTACCGGGGGGGGGGGGCTTAAATGCATTTAACTGGCGCAAAATCTTCAGCTTAGAATCTGTTGTTGTTAAAACACAAAATTGTTTAGCTCGCATGGTGGCTTCCTTACTAATGCAATGTTTCATCACAGAGAAACATTTAAATCAAATTAACACACTATGATGAAACAAAGAAAAGGGATCGTGACTCTCAGATAGTCAGAGCTAAAGAAAACCTTAAGTTGAGCCACGGTGAATGGCAAGCATTGGGCACCAACCAACAGATTTAATCTTTACGTCAGGGCCGTCATTGAGTCTGAGGCCTGGCCCTAACGTTGTGCAATTAAAGAGGAAACCGTAGCTATAAACCGTGATTGTTAACCTCGTTAAATTGAATGCAAACATGTGGCTTAATCCAAACGGTAGTATTTATCTGCAGTCCTTTCATTTTAAATATTCATGTCCATTTTCTCAATCATCGAACGCGTGTCGATAAAGAGATTAAGGTCACTGCCCATAGCAATAGCCGTAACTCTAAATCAACAAAGGAGGTAATACTTGGTAGCGTTCGATTATGACAAAATGCGATTTTACGCAACTATGATATGTTTTCTACACACAGTAATTCCCGTTACACTGCATGTTGGTAATCTGAAAGTGATTGATATCACATTAGAAATGCAAACAATATTTAAAGTATAATGAACAACAAAAAGTGGCATTCTTTACGGATACTAAACAATGGACGCTCAGCTCTGTGTGAAGAAAAAATTCAGTCAGTGTAATGGAACACACATTTTACCAGGGAAATGTTGGTCGACTGTTCGCGGATATTTTGAGTCCATACCAACAATAATTATTTAGTTATATATATATAACTTTCTGGTTTTGTTTTACCTGCATTAAAATTTCAGCTAGACAGACTATCTCGTCACGTTCTCTAACGTCTATTTTGAACCTGGCGTACGCTTATGACGTCACTTGCTCTTATGACATCATTGTGCGTAAATGACGTATTGAACTGTCTAAAGACGTTGAGATCCCCTCGCTTTAATTTGGGTCCTAAACCATTTGCCTTATGTCAATTTTGTTCCAATATTTAGCTACAATGGCTATCTTGAGCTAAGGTTAATCCGAAGTATATTCGTGAGTCTAAAGTATAGTAGGCCTACTCTACATTTACAAAGGTACGAGAGGATACTCAGAAAAAAAAACAATTGAAGGATATTTAGATTCAGTTCCATCTCTAACATTTAATACAATAAAAACTTAACTAATTATGCATGCATTTCATAGTTTCAGATATCTGCAATCAAAATGAATGTTTGATTTAAGTCAAGCTTCAATGATTAAAGTACAGTACATGTCCAAATGTTGCAACCCTCTATACTGAAAAGTCACAAGCAATCAAAAATGATTGGAATCAATTTTTATCGTTTGTATTCCATAATGGCTGGCTCCAAAATCATTGTTGGCTCTCAGCCAATGGTATGACACCTAATTTTGTAGTTTTTGTAAGTGTTTTACTTCCAATTTGTTGTCATATTGGCTGGAGTATACTATATCTGTGCATATTTGTTAAAGAAGTTGTCACGTTATTAGGTGCAATTTCTGATAAATGGGTGTGAACATTTGTCTGTGGTCAGAATTAGAACAGAAGTAATGACCAGGTAAAGGTTGCAGCAAAAAATATAAACGCTAATTGTTTTGCTTGTGAACTTTGGGTAGAGAGGGTTGGTACATTTGGTGTGGTACTGTATCGTAACCAATGACCCGTTAATTTTATTTTGCATTCTGCTGAATTGCATATTGGTAGTTCTATCAGATGCGAAAATGCCGTGTATGGAAATATTTTCTCAACTGTTATATAGTCAAAACAATTTTAATATCCTTCAATTGTTTTTCTGAGTATATTACAGTTATAACACGGAATATATATTTTCGTCATGGATCGTGTGCAATCGGTATGTTCCGAGCAATAACGGAAATAAACGTATTGGTGCAATTGCTATAATATCCGTCGATGACTCCAAAAAGTTGTATTTTTCACTGTAGTGGTGTGGTAAGTCCACATAACTCCAAATACGCAAATTATTGGTTCGAATCCTGCCTGACCCAACTTTTATTTTTTTTAATTTCATTTTTACTTTGTTAAAGAAATGCACTTAAACACAAGACTTTCTAAGGTCACGCTTTCTTTGAAAATGTAATGAATGGCAACTTCTTGATGCTAGGAGTTAGAGTTTAGTTTGCGATTACGCCTTAACAACAAACACCCCAGCTCTTGGCTCCAAAGCAAAATACATCAGTTATAGCTCGTCGGAGCATTTGTATAAAGAACATTAAGGAGGTATGTATATGAGCCACAACATGAGATTTCCAACAATGTGGTATGTACGATATGCAAATGCCAGACCAGCCTGCTCATACGCACACTATGATCAGAGCCTTTGCTAATCGCTTGAATATTCAATGCCTGGTAAGCTACTGATGAACAGCATTTATAGTGTCTATTCTTAAAAGGAGGCTCCACAGCAAACTCACCTGGATCTATTAATGTCAAAACGCCACACTGTTGGAAATCTCATGTCGCAAACTGAAGAGGGGACATGCGAGAGTTAAAGCTACAGTGTAACGTATCCTACGTAAGAATGTTGCTGTCACCAAACAGATCAAATTGAGTAAAATGGTTAAAACGTTTTTGCAAAAAAGGTGAAAAAATTAATGAAAAAAATAGTTACAATAATAAACGTCTTGTATGGGATCGGAACTTACAACGCAGTGCTTAAAACCAAATGTGATATATCACGTGTTCTATCCACTGAGCCACTCAGTTAATCGATAGGGCAATTGATCATTATAGCGGTATAGCTATAAGATTAATAAACACTTTTCAAAAAAATGTGCAGGAAGTCCTTTAACAGGTGATGCGTAATTGAAAGTACGTATGGTAAATGCTTACCACCTGCCGACCTGTAAGTACTAACAGTGGGGTACCTACAGGTCGGCTACCTAAGCAAACGATGAAATTTGCTGGGATTATCTGGCGAAATTCTTGTTTTTCACCTCAATATTTGATAAAACCTTTGTTTTTTTAGGAAATGATATACAGACACATGAGTATACTGAAGGACTTTAGAAATGCATCACCTGCTAAAATGTTAATTTATAGTAACCAACCAACGAGTGCGCGGCAACAACGAGAGTTGGTTGCTCGTACGATTAGAGGCTCTGTTCTGTTTTATTCATCTGCTATATGAAGGCCTGATTGGCATTCTGTCATCCGAGAGTTCCAGTGTCTATACAGAGTCGATTCGATCGAACTAAAAACCTTATTCTACCGTTGAAAAAGTTCGAATGCGTTTGATTTTCGGTCACATCGAACCACCAGCTACAGAGTTAGCTGCCCTAGAGTGTCTAAAATTAAGCTGTATAATGTTGTGACCACTCTTGCGCCTTCATTTTTCATTTGATTTTCTTACATTATAAATTACAGCATATAGGGGTACTCTCACTATATGTTGACCACAAGGGTCTTGATATCACAATTTATCTTGATGAGAATTTGGATGACAAAATCACCAATATTGATTACAGTACCATTGAAATGAGTGGGTGGGGTAATCCTACCCACCTGCTGATATTTGATTAGCCACTTTTATAGATGATATGATACACCACATAAAATGAGCTTTCTTAAACTTCTTGTATTCTGTTTTTCATGAACTGCATATTGCTAGGTAGTGTAGTGTCTTGTATATATCAACTATGTTTATTTATCAATAGTAACACACATTTTTTGCGGATTTTAGGTGCCTGGCTCATATCAATAGTTTTTATATATATACCCATCATGCAACATTTGAGGACTTTTTTCTGAGATACATATAGGATTATATATTTCAAAAATGCACTTTTCGTTTCTGTAACAATTAGTGGTAGGTTTGACCCAAAAATTGACTAAAATGACTGGCCAATGTCTGATTTGAGCATTGTGGGTACATGTGACATATTTGTTAACCGAATGCGTCACCAAATCATGTGATCCACCCAATTGGGTGATTCAAACTTGGTATCAATCTGCGTCATCACGCGTCACAGAAACCACTTATATGACCCAAAATGTTTTAGTGTAGAAAATCTTATCATTGTTTCGCTAGATACTTTTATACCAATCATTGTTATAGTTTAGCTACTAAAGGTTGCTTGATGTCTCCATAAACGGATTATTTATAGCCATTTAGTGCTTGTTACTTTTTTAACTTATAGTGGTTTGGGTAATGCACACTGCATATTGACGCAAACCCGACTTTTCAGTCGTGGTGTGCCTTAACAGACAAGTCGATTCTGCTGTGTCTCATGATTAATAACAATTATCATGTTTCGTGGTTTAATAATCCATTGCATGTATCAACACAATATCGATGACGTTAGCGACGTCGCATGGAAACAACGTTATGAACTATAAATAGAATATATAAATATATTACAATATCACATTTCTCCTATGTTTTTAAAGTCAAAGTAAGTAAGGGTGCAAAGATCAGGAATCGATACAATCAAGTACCACACCTGACCCAGGATACCAATGGGAAAGTAACAAACTCACAGTAGACACCACAAACGAGAGCCAAGAGGTCAGCCCTTTCCCAGCAGGTGACCACAAAGCACATATAAACAGACGCGCACAAAGACATAGCAAACACAAGACAGAACAAAATTATAAAAGATCCACAAAAGAAGTACCACCTTGGAACGGTCAGTAAAATATTTTGATGGAGGGCTTAAACCAGTTTAACGGTGCCAACCTCACCCTTAATTCCAATATGGATCAAGACACATAGATATTTGGTTTGCATGAAAGACCCCTAACTTATCAATGCATCATCTCATAAAACATATAAATCAAGATATAACAAGGAGATAAAGCAAGGATAAGGACTCAACAGTAAATTAATTTGAATACTGGAGCAAAAGAAATCCAACAGGTAAACCCCGGTGGGTTTACCAGCTCTTGTATTATTAACTTATGATAAATTGTTTTATGGATATATTTGAAGAGTTAAAAGTTTCTAAAATTCTTCTTTTAAGTAGTTACACAGTTATCAGGGTTTGCAAAAAAATATGCTCTTTTAAAGAGCTGTTTCAACAACATAGTCTTTGAATTTCTCTGGCAATCGTTGCGTTCGTTTCGGTAGTTCCCTCCTCTGTGGTTCTTCTTACAGACGTGCCTGCCTCCTTGGTTGGCGGTTGTTTCTATCTGATCCAGCGTCTTCTCCCTTTTGTTCGTTGTGTTCCTGTCCGGTCATTTCATCCTCATTTCGGTTTTGAATTGATGATTGATCTCTGCGGCAAGAGCTTAGTAATCTCTCTCTCTCTCTCTCCAGTTATCATTCTTGACGTTATAGAAGAATCTGAAATTGGAAGCATCTCTATCTATGGTTCGCCCATCTAACTTGCGTCTTGCTGTTATTGTTGAACCATGTATTCCAGTGATTATGTAAAATTCCTTTTCATGGTAAATAGACCATTTGTTGATTTTCTTTTTCTTCAAGAGCACTTTGTCCCCTATTTTAAGTGGTGCTTTTTACATTATGGATGTCTTTGTTGCTTATCCCACTTGCTCTTGTATTCTTAATCCCCTTTTTATTTCCTGCACCATTTTGTAGAGTTTCCTGTTCCCTGAAAAGTGTCCATAGTCCAGTTTTGTGCGCACATTTCTTTTCATCAATGATTCATATGGGGTATATCCTGTTGCTGGATGCGGCTTTGACTTATAGCCCATTAACATATACTGAACTGAAGAAGAGCTTGTCCTACCATCGCTATGTGCAATCTGTTCCGTTTTGTTTAACACTTTCATAAAGCGTTCTGCCTCTCCATTCGCTCTTGGATGTTCTGGGGTTATTCTGTGATAATGGAATCCCATTTCTTTGGCAAATTTAGCAAATTCTGCTGACTGGAATGGTGGTCCTTTATCAGATTCCAGTCTTTCTGGTATCCCATGCGTTGCAAATATTTTTCGCAGTTTGTCACAGTTTGTTCGACATGAGGTGGATGTTGTTTGCTCAACGACTGGAAATCATGTTCCTTTATCAATCACTACTAAGTCGTAGTGACCATCTGGATACGGTCCCCCAAAGTCAACTGCCAGAGTGTGCCATGCTATTTCTGGTTTTTCAGATGGCTTAACAGGTTCCTGTTTATTATCCGTTTTTTAAATCTGGCACTGATAGCATTTTGTTACCATATCTTCCATCATGCTGTTTAGTCTCGGAAACCAGTATTTCGCTCTTAACAACTGTTTTGTTCTTGTCATACCGAAATGGCTTATACTGTGTGCTGCTGCTATGACCTGATTTTGTAATTCCTCTGGTATTACTAATTGCCTGTTGCGCAAGAGCAATCCTTTGGCCCGGAACAATTCATGTCTTACCAAGTAGTAAGGCTTTAACTCTGGTTTGTTCTTATGTTGTTCCCAATCATTTTGTTTCATTCTTTGCAAACATCCTGGAGAATTTCGTCTTTCAGAGTGGCTTCATATACTTCTTAAGACTACTCCATGTTCATTGTCGACTAACATCTTAATCATCATTTCCGTATCATCTGTTTCTGCTTCAGGAAGAGGGTGCCACACAAGGTAGTCAATTGGATCGGCTGCATCTTTGCCAGATTTATTTAATAGTTCTTAATCAACATCTTGCATCTCCATAATCCATTTTTCAATCCTTGGGGGAGTTTAGAGCAAGGCTTGTTAAACATAGGATTTAGAGGTTTATGGGATGTGATTATCTTGAACTTTGATGCATACAGTAGGTACATGCTAAAATCTAGTTTTTGCCCATTTTACAGCTAATGCATCTTTTTCTGTTGGCTGTATCGCTGTTCTGCTAAGGTCAACGACCTGCTGATGTAGTGCACAGGCTGCAGTCCCTTACTTGTTCTTTGGAATAGTCCAGCAGACAACCCTTCATGAAAACTTGCCTCAGTCCGTACTAAAAATGGTTTGTTTGGATCAAAGTGGGCCATTGTGCCGTTATTTGTGATGCTGTCTTTAAGCCGTTTGAATGCTTGATCTTTGCCATGACCCCATTCAAAGAGAACATTTTGCCCAGTTAGGCGTCTCAGTGGTGCTGTCAATATCGCATATTGTTAGATAAACTTTGAATGATACCCAATCATGCCTAGAAAGCTCCTAACCTCTTCTCTGTTTCTTTGTGCTTTGCATTCTTTTACAGCCCTCACCTTCTCTGGTGCTGGTTAAAGCCCACCACTAGTGAATTTATAACCATAGAACTCCAATTCACTAACCCCAAATTGACATTTTTCTCTATCAAGTGTAATGCCAAAATCGCTGGCATGCTGCAAGACCTTCTCTAGGGTTTCATTGTGGTCTTCTAGCGTAGGGCCCCGATCAGAATGTCATCTTGTTGATTTAAGCAATTTAATTGAATCCTAAACATTGCTACGTCAAAAAGATCTTGAGATGATTTGGCTCCAAATATTAGTCTTTTAGGTCTCATATTTACCCAAGGCGTACTGAAGGTGGCTACAGCTCTAGACTCTGGACGAAGATTAAGCTGGTGATACCCTTGCTTAAGATCCATCTTAGAAAATGCTTTGCAATAATGGAATTTGCAGGTAAAGTCCTCAACTACATGTGCTTGAAGAATTCTGTTTCGTTCCATGCATTTGTTTGGGACACACAAGTCCACACTAGCCCTGATCATATGCAGCACTTGGTTGTTTTTTTAACAGTAGAATATCTTGGCTTTGGTTGAACATCCAGTTACTGGTTCACCTGGTTTGACTTTTTCAAATATTTCTTCTTAAATACATTCGTCTAGCCATTTCTTTAACGGTTCTTTAAGATAATAAGGAACAGGCCTTGGTTTCTGTGCAATGGGTGCAGCTTCTGATTTTATAGACAATTTAACAAAAAAAATCTTCATCATTCTTCTCGTCAAAAATTTTGCCTATTCCCTTGAAAACCTCAACATGCCTCTAAAGTATTGTCTCCACATCTGACCTTCCCCTTGCATCAAGAACACATATGACATTGTTCTCATAACTTATTCTAAGTTCATTTTGTTCATTCAATGTCCCATCAGGCCTTATCTCGAGCATGCCTAGTTCTGAGAGTGTCTTCTTCCCTAGCAGGGGAGGGGAATTTATATTTCCTTTTACAACTACAAATGTTGTTTCTGTACCCCTAGTTTGGTTTCAAACTATCGCTTTGGAGCGTGCTTAATTTGGTGTTACTGGTTTTGATAGTAATGTCTTCCTGCGTTTTTCGTTTTAGCGCACCATATTGACGTTCGTCTATTACGTTGACGTCAGCTCCACTATCAGGTTCCACGAGAACGATAACATCATAAACTAAAATTGGAACAGTTTTGTCTAGGTCGCTTACCTTGCTAACTTTTATTTTCCTATCGTCAGATGTCTCACTGACTCATCAATAAAATCAGGATCTTGTTCCAAGTCGCTCTCAGAGTAATCTGTGTCTGAATCGTAGATTGTCGTCTTGACGTCTCTACCATAACATGATCTTCGTGATCTGTAACCCTTCTGTATATTTGTCAACTCCTCATAAACTGACAAACACACTGTTGAAAAATGATTCAGTTTGCCACATTTGTTCCAAAATTTACCCTATACATTACAAAGTTCCCTTTGTCTGGGGTTTGTCCCATAATAAGTATTTGCATCGCATGTTTTGCTCCTTGTTCTGTTCCTGTTGACACTTTGTTTTTATTTTTAGCTTTTCTCTTATTTATTTTTGCTACATATTGAGTCTCATGCTGACCCATAGCCTTTACTTGTTCTGAGGTATTTTACAGAAGTTACATTTCAGCCAATGTCTGTTGCAGTGTCCATTATTTATGTAAAACCTGACTGACTAGCTCTGCATTAGTCGCTGTTTGGATTATATGCTCTAGTAGCCTTTCATCGATGTCATGAAAGTCACATTTCAATGCTTTTTATCGTAGTGGAGCTGCAAATGACACAGTATTCTCATCCGCAAATTGTTTGGTTTTCAAAAATAGTTACCTTGCATAATGTACATTTTTCCGTGGTGAAAAGTAATTGTTAAGCTTTATTATTAATTTAACATGTACATCACCTTCCTTTGGATCCTGAAGACTTTTTTCCAGTAGCCGTATCTCTACCCCGCCGTAGATAAGCATGGCGTCCTTCATGTCTACTGCATCTCTGATTCAAAAAAATCGCATTTCTCGTTCTAGCTCGTCCAGCCATTCATCCCATTTCTCTCCAGTTGCTATGTGGTCCTCATCCACAGTACACGGTTTAATGGTTAAATTTCGCCCTCCTTCAACCATTTAATTGAACTTAACCCAGGAATTTCACTAGCAGTAATAGTTCTGATAAAACTTACAGTCTATCATGCTTGCCGCCAATGTTGTGTCTCATGATTAATAACAGTTAATATTATGTTTCGTGGTTTAATCAGCCATTTCATGTATCAACACAATATAGATGACGTTTGCTACGTCGCATGGAAACGACGTTATGAACTATAAATAGAATATTTAAACATAACTAAAAGATTGTTGATGGGACGTAAAGAATCAAATCAACAAACAAACAAAAACAAAATTACAATATCACAGATTCTTTAGTACCGCGCCTGCGCTGACAAGGAGTAATGGCTAATCTGCACGCACATCGGCCAATCACATGGAATCAACCATTATTGGATTCTCGTATTGTGGCGGACTTTCCTGAATGAGTAATGGCGTGTTCCGGTGAAATTTTATTTCGCTTTTTTGAAACACGATGCAAATGAAAAATAGTAAGTGAGTATGATCAGGAAATACCACAATCACAAATTGCAGACAACCCCGTGGCACCACAAGGAAGAGCCGCTCAACCATCATGAGGCACCAGGAAGACAAATTAAGCAAAGCAACTAGCTCTCTCTTCCCCATCAAGATGATTGCAATGCTAGAATGGACATAAAGTAACGCACAACAACACATAGAACAATTACAGACTCCCACAATGGGAGTAACAAAAAATAAAAAGTCAACAACAACAGAACCACCACCTTAGAACGGACAGCAGCCTAAGTCACTGGGGGGCTTAAATGCATTTTACTGGTACCAAATCTTCGCCCTAGAATCTGCTGTTGTTGAAGTACAAGAAATGTTCAGCTCGCATGGAGGCCATCTAACTAATGCAATGTATCATCATGGAGAAACACTCTAATCAAATTAACACACCATGATGAAACAAAGAAAAGGGCTCATGACTCACAGATAGTGAGAGCTAAAGAAGACCTCAAGTTGAGCCACGGTGGGTCCAGCTACAGATAAGCATCAGGCACCAACCCACCGATTAAAGCTTTACGTCAGAGCCGTCATAGAGTCTGAGGCCTGACCCACCGTCGTGCAATTAAAGAGGAAACCATAGCTATAAACCATGATTGGGTTTAAAACTAGGCATGCAGACTGTCGCATGATATCCAAGTCATATCCAACCCTTATATAACGTTTTACTATCTTTTTGAATTGATCACTAAAATTAGGTTTTCCAATAATACGTTTGAATTTATAAACTTAATCACCATAAAATATAGGTTCTGAGCTTTCGTCCATTTATCTTCTTATTGCATGTTTTGATCTAAGAAAAATATTTTAAGAATTAAAATAAGAAATGAATGAATTACAAACCACTCTCAAAGCTTTGAGAATTTTTTCCTGCAGGACGCTGTGTTCCGGCTCTAGTTTGGGAAAGACAAAAATCGGCATCGAGGCTGGGTATGACTAAGGTCATAGAGGCCCCGTGTTGGACAACTTTTTGACGATCATTAGCCAAGTAAAATGAACATTGTTTACTTGTACGTATGTGTTATCTATAGGCGTGCTTCACACGCGGGAGGCCCCGCTTTGCTTTGCACGTATGACGTCAGTTAGTGATGCTTAACCTTGCTTGGTGCCTTTGAGTTACTTAGGCGCAATAGATTGGTCCTTTGAATACCTTTTTTGGAAAATAACAGATATTTTACTCTGTCCATGTAAGAAATCAGTCATGTGATCATGTAAGATAGAAATTTCTTACATGAGCTGACAGCCTATCTTACATGGGCAAAGGTGGGAGGAATAAATTCAAACAATCAAGATATTATCATGCCCGTTCTCGTTATCTGCAAGTATTAAAAAGATCTGAATAAAAATTGCAGAGGATTCCTAATGAAACTATAATTTTCAGATGCTCAATGGGGAGCTAACTCCATAGTCAGTGATGGGATCTGACCGAAATTCAAACTCATCCATGTTTTTATGTATGTCCTGGTTTCCTAAAAGAATGAAGATCAAATGAAAAATGAATGTGCTAGAGTATTCACATTATACAGCTATAATTTAGATGCTCAAGGGCGGCTAACTCTGTTGTTCGTAGTCAGGTGTGGCCAAAAATCGAACTCATCCAAGCTTTTATAGTTGTCCTTGTTACCTGCAAGAATGAAGAAGATCCATCCAAAAATGAAGGCACTCGATCGGTCACAACATTTCTCCAATTATAAGTCTATGGGAACTTTTCCAGACGCTCAAGGGCAGCTAACGCTGTAGTCCGAGGTCTGATCTGACCATATTTCGAACCCATCCGAGACTTTATGGTTGTCCTTGTTACCTGCAAGAATGAAGAAGATTTAATCAAGAACAAAGGCGCTAGAGTGGTCACAACATTATTCATTGATTTTTCAGACACTCAAGGGCAGCTTACTCCAAAGTCGGTGATGGAATCTTGCCAAATTCAAACTAGTCCAAGTTTTTATTATTGTCCTTGTTACCTCCAAGAATGAACAAGATCTGTCCAAATATGAATGTACTAGAGTGGTCACAACATTTCCTCCATTATAAGTCTATGGGAATTTTTCCAGACGCTCAAGGGCAGCTAACTCTGTAGTTCCTGGTCGGATCTGGCTGAATTTCGAACCCATCCAAGATATTATGATTGCCCTCTTTACCTGCAATTATAAAGAACCAATCAAAAATGAAGGAGCTATAGTAGTCACAAGATCTTCCCCATTATAACCCTATGTGAGCTATCTGTTGCCATAGAAACCAGAGATCTGATCCGATCTAGCCCAAAACCTAATGCAGCCAATCCCTCACCCCAATGATGCTCCAGATAATAATTTGATATTGATTGGCCAGCTGGTCTCAGTGATATGCATGTTTGAAAGTGTGGATGCATGGACGGACGCCAGCCCACGTCCCATCCTATAAGCTCACCGAGAGCCTTCGGCTAAGGTGAGCTAACTAGGTCAGAGGTCAAAATCAAAGTGACCCAAAAATGGTATGCAACACTCCATCATCCCAAGATGCATCCACACACAAAATTTGGGATTCCTACCTCAAAGAATATGAGATATGCAACGGACAGGAAGCGGGATGGACGGACACTACTGACGGATTACTATATGCCTCCCATAAAAAGCTAAGCACACATTCACTCTTTGATTTGAAGTCAGAATGTTTTCAAAATCACAGGAATTTTAGGTGTTGAAGACTGTTTGAAAATCTATGTTATTTACCGTATTGACCAAAATGGGTATTATATCAATAAAAAGTTCAACCCTTATCCTGCTAATATATATTGTCCAGAAAATGTTGCTTGCTTATTATGTCTGCTGCATATATCATTGGCGGATCAAGAGGGTGTTCACTCAAACCCCCCCCCCTCCCTGCTCCCTTTTTTTTTTAAATATCCTATGAAAATGAAATGTCTCATTGAGACCAAATTATTTCATTTTTATGGGATATTTAAGAAAAACGAGATAAAATCAGCATAGCGAACCCCAACCCCTTTTTTTTCATATGAACCCCCTTTCAAGAAATTCTGGATCCGTCCTTGTATATTCAAATGCACTCCAGATGCATTTTAGCATGAAACATGATGTATCCATACAATGTGGATGCATATTGTTTGCAATATAGGCAACCAAAGCACATAAGCAGAAGAAAGGGCAGAGGATTAATGCAGAGATGCCAACCCTAATTGTCGCTCATCAGGAATATAAAAGACATCTTTCAGGAATCTGGGGACATTTTCAGGAATACCAAATATTTCTAAAATGTTGTAATATGTTACAAAATGCACTTACATAAGACAAGCTTCAATATCTCCTAGAATAGTACCCTCGTCCTCCCTCCCAAAAGCATAGGTGACATGTTACTTCATGTTCTGTTGTTGATAGGTGGCTGACTTAGCCTTCCTTAGAAGCTCTTCAGATTATGTTTGCTCATAACAAACAACTCTTGAGGAAAACATTCTTAACTTTTCAACTACTAAAGCAGACAGCTTTTTTGCTGGGAAAGCTATTTTTTCAAACGATGAGTTGCAGTTTTTTACCAGCTACGGAGTTCTTTTTCCAATAAAGAACAACACACAAACAAGTCAGTTATTTAATACCGGTGTTCAGGTATAATTACCAATGGCAACGTAAAATGTCTCTCAAAACCGGTATATAGGTAAACGTAACATCCTGTATTTTATCTGGTACCATTACAAATCGTTATTTTGCAGAATTTTGACGTCTGAAACCATAATGCGGAAATCGGCCTTGAAAAACGGAATGGTTCCGCAAAAATTGGAACTGTTGGCATCCCTGTATTAATGTCTCAAATAGCAAGGAAAAGGGCTAAGGGACACCTTATGCTAATTGTCAAACCTGTCCTAAGCGGCCACTCAAAAATAGTCAAAACAAAGATCTTAATGACAAATGGTAGCTTAATGAAAGTCGAAAGTATTGTAGAATGTTCCCATTGGAGCATTCTGCAATACTTTTGACCTGCATTAAGGGACAATTGGTCTTAAAACTCAATTTTGGTCTTCTTTTTGAGTGGCCGCTTAAGACAGGTTTTACTGTACTAATGTATATGAATAAATAAGAAAAAAAAACACAAACACTTGTAAATCGCATATTACTTTATTTCCAATTCAGAGCACTATGGAATATTGCACATAACATTTCAAATTCTACAGATACAATATTTGTTTTGTTTGTTTTGATGCTTAACCTCCCAGTCAACAGCTATGGTCATCTTGGGAAGGCCAGTTTATACACTTTTTTCCTGGGCTAGCTTGACTAAGCGGTTAACCAATATTTCGTGCATGTACTTTCGCATGTAACTGACAACAACCGTTCTTGAATCAGCAGAAGGGAGGAGAATGGTCGTACAAATTATTTCATGCTCAAGCTACAGTACACGAAAGTAAAGGACCAGGCCAAGATCAGACCCTTGATCCCTGGATCTGCAGTCAGACAGGTTACCGACTGCGTCAGGCAGCCAGGTAAAATATTTGTTCCCGAAATCCTATAACAAAACATTAACTCCTTGTTTGATGGGTAATTTTTTTCGAGCGCTTATATGTCTGCAAATCTCCTTTTTTTTTAATTCACATTAAATTTTCAAAAATATCTTTCATTTTCCATAAAGATCTTTCAGGAATACCATCAGAGTCGGTGTAAAACAGTTTGAATTCAGATGAACCCCGACATTTTGTCGAGCCTGATCTGGGTCCGAAGTGTTAGCGAATGTTATCAGCAGGCACCAAGAGTTTATACGCATATTTTCATTTTGCACCATCTTTTATAAAAAAGCAAAATGAATTCTTAACCATACCTTTTCCATAAAACAAGTTATTATATGACATCACTTCTGGGAGTGAAAAAATGCCATACAATTAAATATATAAACCACTAATGGTTTACAGATTTTTGGGAAACGTTATGACGTCCATAACAACATTACGAACATCATGACAAAACTATAACGTCTTAAAAGCAGAAATGAGATTTCAAAGTCATCTTAATGTTTAACGATAAATAGAATCTAACATTCATGCTCTTGTTTTATTGACTTTATTAAACTCGTTGCGAAAAAGAGATAAAATGTTTTGCAAGCCTCACATTTTATCTCTTTTCACCAACTCGTTTAATAAATTCAATAAAACGTAAGCTCTTATGTAAGATCCTCTATGTAACGAATTTATTCCTGTTCATGCTTTTTAACAAGTTAGAATTTGAGGCTTGAAATCCACTTGCATGTATCCCAGTGTATGCTAATGATTGTAAGAATCTATTATGAGTGTGAGGGTGGGATAGAAAAATCCGTTCTGAGGATCACCGTTTGACATCACGAGGCTTGCCAAGTGATGACAAACAGTGAGCCTGAGGGACAGATTTTTATTTCCCACCCTCACACGAATATTGAGGCCCTCCCAGGGGTTTTGTGGAACAAGGGGAAAAAGGGTATTTATTTCAGTGGAACAGGGGAATAAAGGTCAAATTTTGAGGGGAACAAAGACAATATTGGGGAACAGGGAACATAAGAAAACAATATTTCGATTTTCGGTGAACAGGGGAACAAGTCAATTTATTTCAGGGGAACAAGGGAACAGGTTCCCCCCCTGGGAGGGCCTCGGTATTGGATTATTTTTCTTGTTCACCATTAAATATCACATTTTATATTTAAAAAATGCTCCCAGGAGTTCCTTAATACACGGAGATGTGACATGACATGATGACGTCATTTTAACATAGCAATGATGTCATTTGACGATCATGTGCGTGAGTTCCAATACAACAAATGTCACAGGGTGCAGAAAAATCCCAACCGCCCGAGGTCGGAATCCGCAGGGTCTAAAGGCACACACTCTACCACGTCGCTGTAAAAGCCGGCTTCTACCGCAAGGCAGTAGAAGTGTGTTATATACCTATCCCTACTATTGAATCTTTTGTGGCACTTCGAAGACTCCTGTTTTCGCAAAGAAATATTCAGTAGAATGCCAATTAAGGATGTAGGCTTTGCTTAGATTTGGCTGCGCAACTTTCTTTGTCGACTAGCCAGCATACAGAGATTACATCGTAATGAAGCCAGACCCTACTGTCAGACGAACCACACTGGTCGAAAATTTCTCTACTCAGGCTTCTTAACGTAAAAAGAACGTTGTGGTTTTTGAAACAGACCATTCTTGGGCTAGTTTTGAAACAGGTGGCACGTGTATATTATCCAAAATGAAATAACATTGAAATGGAACGTTCGGTACAGTCTCACGACTTAGCATGCTCATAAATGTTTATGTAGATGTAAATTTTAAACATACTTTGTCGC
Organism: Loripinus fragilis; assembly: GCA_964019695.1. Classification (NCBI taxonomy): domain Eukaryota; kingdom Metazoa; phylum Mollusca; class Bivalvia; order Lucinida; family Lucinidae; genus Loripinus; species Loripinus fragilis. The sequence continues at coordinate 52,374,901 of OZ026530.1, forward strand.
CCAGCATGGGTTTTAATTTGGAATAATAGAAGAAAAAAATGTTTATTTGAGGCGATTAAAACTGGACTTTTAGAGCATCAGGATTTTGATCAATAGCCCTCAACGCGAGAAAACCTGTCCGTGGCTACCTGCCATTTCAGACCAAAAACAATCTGCTCAGTTACCAAGACTAGCTAAAATACTGAACTTGTGTGTGTAGCTAGTTTATCAAGTATTCTTTCAAGAGGGTGCATTACAAAGGCGCTGATTGGACTTGCAGATGCACAAGCCAGTCTCTGCTATTATTGTTTGTGGCATTCAACTATTAAATAGGTCCAATTTTCTTGCGACATGACCCAAGTCAATTCTTTAACGAGTAAGTGTGTGTGTGTTGGGGGGTCACTCTGCTGACTTCATCTCGTTTTCCTTAAATATCCCATGTAAATGAAATAATTTGACCCAATTTATTTCAATTATATTGGATATTTAAAAGGGGGTCGAGTGAAGCTGGGGGGGGTAAGTTGGGGGTAAATTTGGTACAGGTGTTGGTACGGGTGTTCGAGCCAGTTTTTTTAAACCTACCCCAACCATATACTTGGTCTTCGTAAAAAAAGACTTTATCGTATACTTGATTGACCAAAGTGTTTACATATATTCATATACTGTTTTTTGATTTTTTAAAATGTAAACAAAGTTTACAAAACAAAGTTTACAGCTAACTTTTAAAATGTTGATTTATGAGCTGCATATCCGACCAATGGCATGGTACGGGTACGTGAGATTAATAGAATCCAATAATGGTGTTCAGTGGGGACAGAAAAAATATCAACCCCAGGGCATAACGTTCCAGTGGGAAACTAGGCTTGCTGAGTTTCCCACTGAACGGTGGACCAGAGGGTTGGGATTTTTTCTGGAACGAACCACTAAACACCAATGATTGATTCTTTTTCTCATTAACCAATTCTACATTTAGCGCCTGTATGGTACCCTAAAGTATAATATGTACTGGTAACATCGCTGAGGTCGATGTTTACAGTCAATGACGCGCGCTGTACAAATCAATTTGAAACAGCGAATAAACAGCGCATTAAACAATGAACAAATGGTTATTTCATCAAAATGGATTAACACGAACTAGCTAATCAGCCACAGAAACTTGAGCAAGTAATTTTGTTAAGGAAAATATGTTTCTTTTTTTTTCATCACCAAGGCTCCCAATCCCGGTGTATTCAGTCACTCATTGCCCAACACGTCAAATTTGTCAATTGCAATGCACTCAAAGCATTGAATAAATGTTTTACGTTTTACTTTATACCACGTTGAAGGCCGACTAAAATTGCTGAAATTTCAACTTTGACATTGTTCCTGACTGTCAACAATTCAACTTTCATTTTCAAAGGAATACAGCCATGCACCAAAAAAGTCCCATGTGGGTTATCTCAGAATAGCAACCAACCACGTTTGGCTTATCTCGTATAAGTTACGGTTATCTGACATGGGTAGTGAATTGGGACAGATTTTTTCCTACAGCGAGTTAACATAGGGATCACTCGATCTTGTATGCGTTGGGTATCAAAGAAAGAAATATCACACATGGGTTTAGCAACGGAAATCCCGATCTGGTTTGCAAGATATGATTAAAGAGACACCCATACATTTTTATCACCCTTTGACTACTTAAATAAGGGCTGTCATTCACTTTTTGTCGCCAACACAATCAGAATCCTCGCGCCCTCTTCATTGTTTGGGAAAGATAACCCCTATCCAGACATAGGCTTCCATTTGGGGCGATGCTTTTATCCATTCCAGAAGTTAATCCTAACATACTGGGTCGACATACTAATCTATGCATGGAAAAAGCTTATCATTTTGAACAAAATAAATACAACAAAGAACTAAAAGTGTAGAATTAGCAAGTTTTCTGAGTCAGACTTACCTTACTTTACTTTATTTGTTTCCGCTATTTTTAACCTTTTCATCAAAATATAACATCACCCATAAGAATCAAATTTACATTTTTAAATTTCTTAACAATTTCTAATCATGCAAAGAGCCTGTATTGTTCTCTGATTAGCTTTTTTGTAGTTGCAAGGTATTAAACATGTACACGATATTTCCTGTAAACATATAAAAATATAGATAAGAAATTTTCTTTTATAATGGAATGTAAAGATTATGACATTTCCTGTGTATGCATTACAAACTATTGTATAATGTACAGATCCAGTGACACATTGGTTGTAAACATAGGTGTCCCTTAAGAACATATGCAGATAATGCATGTTGTGAAAGATATTGACACTTTTTTATGTTGACGCTGTTCTATTTTGTGAAAGAAAGGTTCAGTGGAATACTCAGGTATGCTTATTTAAAGCGTGTCTGAGTGCTCTACATGAAACCTGGGACAGTCTAGATGTTGAGACTTACCAGTTTTAATCATCTGATTTATTAAGCACACACATTAATTTCCATATTTTCATATATGAGGGTCTGGATTGGGGGTCTGGTATTCACTATTCATTAAAAATTTAGCCCATTATTCATCTCATTAAAATTTTGGGTTATTCATTAAAGTAAGACCAATTTTTCATCAAAAGTAAGAAAGGTGGCAAAGAAATCTGATTATTCACTATTCATTAATTTTTTCTTCAATTCATTAAAAAAAATAGGATTATTCATTATTTTTTATGCTCTCATTATTCACTATTCATTATTTTTTGGCTCATTATTCACTATTCATTATAAAAAGGGTCATTATTCACTAATCATTATACCCCATCTAGACCCTCATATATGAGGCTCAACGATGACAAGATTTGTTCTTATATTCAGTCTGTGATTGCTCTTGTGTAACTGTATACATGTGACTGGTGACAGTCCTATGACTGGACTTTATACCAATAAAATTGATTTGATTTGATTTGATTTGATTTATATTGAAATTTAGCATCTAGCATCAATCTATATCTACATGTACATCTTAGACTAGTTATTGCGTATTGTTATATACCTAAATATAGCAAGAAGTGAGCAAAGCTCACATACCCCTGGCGGTAGCCATCAGAGGTTGTAACACTTTCTTAGAAAAGACAAAATTGTCAAAGATTTCATAATCCTAAATCAAGAAGTTTCTGAGAAAATATTGATGAAAAATGTCCATATATGTTATATAAGAGTGACAGAAGGAAAAATTGGATATTTGAAAAAAGAAAGCAAAATGAGGATAAGCACCTTAATTTTCATTTACACAATACACTTTGCCTTTCTGAAATTGTACACAAAATTTCATAATCCTAAATTAAGTAGTTGCTGAGAAAATTCTGACGAAAAATGTCCATATGTGTCATATAGGAGTGACTGAAGGAAAAATTGAAAAAGAAGGCAAATGAGCTTTAGCATCTTTATTTTCATTTACACAATACACTAAGCCTACTTGAAGGTGTACACTAAATTTGAAAACACTGGCTCCAATAGGAACCGAAAAATCTGCGACAGAAATTTTCATTGATTAGAAAGAAAAATGAATAAATTAAAAGACTGATAAGCAATATGTGGCTGTTTTTGTTACATAATACTAATCACTATCAAGATCTATACCAAATTTCAGAATCCTAGCTCAAGTAAATGCTGAGGAATCTTTGACAGAAAAAATGTCCATATGTATTATATAAGAGTGAAAGAAGGAAAAAATAAAAAATTGAAAAAAAGAAGGCAAAATCAGGATTAGCATCTTTCCATTTACACAGTACACTTTGCCTACCTGAAGGTGTACACACAATTTTAAAACACTGGCTCCAATAGGAGCTGAAAAATCTGTGACAGAAATTTCAATTGGAGAGAAAGAAAAATGAACAATAAAGGGTCTGATTAGCAATACAGTCTAGGGACAAGATGCCCCTGTACTTTAAAACAATCACTGCTGAGTAAAATTACATATATCAACACTCTGTCAGATTTGCTTTCAAAATAAACAGCCTAGATAAAATTGTAAGCTTGTCGTATCTCCACACATGTATAACTTGAGGCCAGTGATAAGCTTTGGATACAAATAAGCTTCATTTAACAGTGAAGATACATCTGGCGACATTTGATCAGCGTCTGCACTGTTACCCATTGAAGGGCCAGCAAAAACATCTGAAAATGTCGTCTGCTAAAGTTGTTTGCTGTAATATCCCATGTAGATGGAAGATTCAATTGCAACATGAATGGTCAATAAACTTACCTCTTTTGATGTATGTGGCTGTTTGTCTCATACTTTGCTGTTTTTATACAGTAGGAACTTATTAAAATTAAGTTAGTTTCTGGAACAGTCTAGTTTGGGTTTTGATAAATAAAATGGATTCAACAAAAACAAGGCAATGATAAATATATATTATGTTTTGCTGTATGCATGGAGCTAACTTATGACAGAGTAATTTCTAAATTCAGATGCTGAACCCAGTTAAATTAACAATCAATTTCAGAGTGTTGATAACACAATTACAGGCGAAATTTATGGACTCGGATCCGAGTTCCTCAAAAGTGCTTGTCTCTAGACTGAATATGTGATTGTTTGTTTGTTACACAATACAACTCATCACTGTTACGACATAAAGCTGGTCAAGAGGAAAGAGGGGAAATCTCATTGGAAAATTCCTTTAGGTGATGACGATGCTACCAGGGGAAAATAATGCACACAACCAGTAATAACCTTTCAGTAATTTATGTACTAACAAAACATCAACAACACATTAATGATACAATGACACCACCTACGCTATTATTTCTGGCTAGTTGACCATTCTATACTAGGGCAAGTTGCCACTCTAAGATAGTTTCTATAAGAACCAATCTGAGAGTGTCCTGCTCTAGACGTACGTCAACTAGTCAGAAATAAGAAACGTAAAGAATATAATTCACATATAAATCTAAGATCTAGAGAAAAAAAACTGGGTCCTTCTATTCTATAGTTCTGCGGTATTCTGATATATTGTTGTATTTTACGTGATTCGTGAAAACTCTATCTTCTTGGCTTCACAATGTTGACTTTAATCAATAGGCTCCGAGATGAGTTAATTAATCAACGTCACACCGGCCTTGGACGTCAGTTATACTTTCATGGTTTTTTTTTCTTTTATAACCCGTGTATTTGATCAAAATCTTGACTCTTTAGGTCATTCTCATTTTTCTATCATTGATTCGTGATTCCAGCCCGTTGGCTTGTCAACTCACTGGTTATATAGTTGACCTCTAACTACAATCACGGGTGGTGAATTCTGAAGCTGGATCTCACACTTTCAGTGGCCTAAGGGGAAGAGCTGTCCTGTGCCCTTAGGTTTCGATTCAATGGCTCCACAGCATTCTACCCCTAACGTAGGAGGGGACACATTCAGAGATAATTCTGCAAAAAACAAATCTACTTAAAGAATCTTGGTTACTCAGAGTCTCTCTGTTGTGTCAAAAATGGAGTTGTTCGTTACAAGTTAACAAAATAAAACAATTTCAGTGGTCCCATTTTTAAAACTACAGCCTAACCCTATAAGCCTGCAATATGCCCTGACCCGGGGTGTATGGCTAATGGCTCCCATGCGGCTAGGATGGATCTGCTCTTCTAAACATCCACACTCAAAATATGTGAAACAGAGAAGTATTTTTCGTGACTGGCCTATGTAAGCGCTAAATAATACCTCATATGCCAAAACGAACAAACCCATGCATTTCAAAAATCTACATTGTGCTACCGTAACCTCATCCTGGTTTGCAACGCTAACGTAGCCGAAACATAGAGACCCCGTTGCCCTTTTCCCTTTTAGGTCACGTAATCTAGATAGTTTTGAGGTTAACAAACACTGATACTCATTCTCTTTGAAATTCCAGGAAAACGTTGAACAACGTGGTTTCAGCGTAACGTTTGGACGTCACGTGGGACATCACCCTGTCCACGTGCTAATGTTGTACTTGCAAACGGTATCAGTAGTAAACAGAAAATCATGACCTATCATCAAACATAATATTTACATCAATATTGCGAAATTTCTTTCTGCTGTTTTATGCATGAATAATGCACAATATTTCTACATGTATTTTGGTGAAAACCACCTAATCTCTAAACGTACATGTCAGCTATCACCTTATTTATGTGAGTGTGTTTAGTGTATGCACCTAACCCTTAACTTGCATATGCATTAGATATAACCTGATGTGACACATACAGGTGGCTACAGAAAGCCGACTATCTCTGAAAGTCAAATCGTCTTTCCAAACCATGCAATATAAATCACAACAACTTAAAAGCTAGTTGTAAAAATGTCTATCCACTATCGGTCTCCGATAAATCCTCCGGCATGCAATAATGGTTTTATGTGCAAACCCAATATAGCCTGCGACCACATTTGGCCAAAATAACCCTTAGAGTCCATCTGGACTGCTCTACTATAGCAGCAAGAAGGGTCCCAAAGGATTTTTAGGCACTATGCATGTGTATAGATTGATACGCAAGTGCTTAACATTCGCTATTTTTGCCAAAAAACGGGACGCTATTGGTAAGGCCCGACAGGTCCTGTACATTGAATGCTGGTCAACAAAACAGATGACAAAATAGTAAACGAATGACTTATTATTTCAGTAAATGCGACCTGCCAGAGACATCGTGATTCGATCCAACGACACTAAATCGCCATAGCCCTAACATGTACATTTTTAACATGGTCAAATATATAAAACTTCACGTACCTGTCTAGAATAATGAACAGCATCTCTACGACGTACCTGATACTAGTAACTTCTCTATGTCCCCTAACGAAAATGGACAATTCCGCCCTTTATATAGGAAGAAATTCATAAAATTTGCAAGGAAGGTAAGAACACCATGCTCACGTTACTAAATTAAGTAACAGTGAACTCTATCTCAGACAAACCACCCTTATATTGGACTAATAGTAGAAAAGGTACCATATCACAGTTCATATAGGTGACCAGGTGCATACCTAACTCTTTGCATATTTATGCGTATACGCAACCATTACTGATTCTGATGTTCCTAGAATTCGACATCATAACAATCACTATCAAGCTTTGTACCAAATTCTAGAATACTAACCCAAGTAGTTGCTGAGAAATCTTTGAGGGAAAAAAAGTTTACAAACAGACAAACATAATAACAGTGTCACGTCGCTCTTTCATCCTTTTCTAGTGAACTGGCATTTTGCATTATATAAATCTGTTCATGGAAAGCATGGGGCTTGTTTGATTGGGTACATATGTACTTCGATTTTTGCTCCGTTTATTCGGGTTGACAAGTTTCATCTTTGGATTATTTCCTTATTTGACCTCTGTGGGAGTTGAAATAGGAGGGGCCACTATGAGCATATTGCAATAATGTCCATCTTTAGACCTGTACAGGGTTTCTGCTTTGCAGGCAATATCTGTGAATACACATGCAGAGCAGGAGCACTGTCGTTATAAAGTGCTTACACAGGTTTGACAGATTGCAGTCAATATTATATTCACGGTGAGATAGCAGAGCAGTTGCTTGTTTGATTTCTATTGCCGTTCTCTCTCCAGGAGATCTTGTCATGGTAAATATACTCCTACTTTAATTTAAAAATATTCGTTCGACCAAGCCTAATTTTAATATATATATATGAAATTTATGTGTCAATTAGCTGCTTTATTCAGTGAATTGTTGATGCCTTACTATAGCATTGATTGAAAAGTGATTTTCGCGACGTTATTCGTACGTCGTCTGCTTAGGGCGTCTACTGCATACTCTGATGCGATGTTTGTGATTGCCATCTGCTGCTGAGCATTAGTATTAAATGAGGTGTTGTATTAGTTTATGTGGGCCATCGCAAGAGCCTACTAGTTATTTTCGGCTGCATTACCTGAGTGTCGTCTGCTTAGGTCGTCTGTTGATATAAACATTCATATATGAATGTTGTCTGTTTGTGCGTTGGTTGATAACCCGCTTGTTTGGTATGCATTGCTGTTAGTATATAGCAGTAGCATTGCAGACATTACCCGTACTGTGCTGATGTATTGAGATAACATTTGCTCATTCTTATAGGTATTGACGAGCAGTGCACACACATACAACGTATACCTGCAGTGAGATTCAGGGAATCGACACATCAATTGAATTTAGTTGTAACTGAAGCTATGTAAGTAATATACTGTACATGCGGTTCTAGATTTAGTACATATGTATACTGTTCTTATTAAGTGAGCACATTAGGTTCATAATGCATCCCTTGAGAACACATTTGTATGTACCAGGTGTACACAATCACGTTTGCTTGCCTTTACGTTTATTATAGGGGAATGGGCATTATTACCATCTGGTCTGAGCATATATTAAGAGATGTATGCTGTTAAACATTAGTTAGACACCACCCTTACTAGTTCTGTTTACACTTATGAATCTATAGTAATTATGTCATACTTGTAATACCATATTACACCACAGCATCATCACAATAATATGTTACTGATATTATCCACTAATGCACGCATGCATATCCTGTGAGGTTTATTATAAATGTTCAATTCAGTATTATAGATTATTTAAATTGCGAAATGGCTTCAATAGCAAGGAGTCATGTTGAATGCGTAGTAATGGTATTCTGCAGTACCTGGTCGTTACTTTGAGTTTGTGGAGAAATCTAGTGTAACCATGGAGGTATTTTGGCAGCATTTTAACTATAACATTGAGTGCAAAAATGTGATTATGTACTTCAAGAATATAAATTCTTGTTAGTTTTAGCCATCGTTGAGTAGATTGAGGTCCTCCGATGTGGTACATCATAATTGATGTTTTAGGGTCATGTATTGACTGTGTGCTGCCTATGTTGTTGTTACGTACTCGCATTTGCCATTATAGCATCACTATTGTTTGGTGTCTGATTTCGTTTTATTATGGTCGATTCTAACTGACTTGTATCAAATGACATGGAGCATGCACACACAATACGTGGTATAAATATATCAGGAAACGGGATAGAATTATAGCCTGTGATGTTTAATATCGAGCATGATACTTGTTTTCAGGTTCCGCCTGAAAGTACGCCTGAAGTAATGCCTGAAGTGTTGGCATAAAAAATATGCATGAATTTTCTGCTTGATAGATTCACTTGTAGTTAGCCTGTTGTAATGGCTGACGATACACATGAGGGTTCTCTTTGAGATCAAGACGGGTACATGGATACGGATACATGTCGCTATTGTGTTTAAGAAGAATAAATACCAACCTTGAGGCTGACATTAATAATGGTTAAGAGACAGGATAGTGCAGCAAGATGAAAGTTAAGGTTTTTAGATTTAAGGATTGTTCAACCATTCTAATATTTCCTTTATAAAAAACAATCAACCAAGAACATTCGTTCAGTTTTTCTGGTGCCATATAAACAGTTTCCAAGACCAACAAGAAGAAAGAAGATGCAGTTGAAATAATTCTCCAATATTTTTTATGTTTGACAATGTTTTTTTTAACATTATATTATTAAGTTAAACATTGTTTTGTACTTTATTCCACAATTGTATGTGATCAGTCATCGTCCGTTGTGGTTTATGCGTGCCTGGGGCTCATCCATCCTTGACATACAGAATAGGCAAAAACTATATACCACCTATATACTTCGTACTGGGGTATAATAAGTGTTTACTATAGAAACTTTACGTGTTTCAATCACTGACAGTTATACATTTCATCTAAATTTTACCCGTCGCAATGCGGCTGATCGTTGATCAATCACTGTCTGTGGGCTTCATTCCCATAAATACATGACAGTAGAGTGCTTCTTTGCCATTATATCCCAATGTGCTGGAAAGGAAGGTATATAACAATGACAATATAAAATTATTTTCCGTATTAACGTTAGCTTAGCCCGAGTGTGATAATATGTTGCAGCCCTCATGGCTTCCTGGTTCGGGTTGCAACACATTATCACACTCAGGCTTGGCGCTGTTTGGTCTGCAACACATTATCACACTCGGGCTTGGCAAACGTTAATACACAGAAAAGAATGTTTAATCTTCTTATTAAAAATAAATGATAAATATATATAACAAATAATCATGATAACTGATATTCTCAAAATAAAACTGAATACTTTAGATCAGAATAATTGATTTCTACGCAACCAAGACTGACTTGTTTGTTTCAAATGAGGGGGTGCATTTATTTCGTAATAAATTATTTCATGGTTAATCATGTTCTTCTTAATGCTTAAAAGGGTTCAGTAAAACCTGTGTAAAGTGGCTACTCTGAAAAAGACCAAAAATTGGTTTACAAGGCCAAATATCGCTTAATGCAGGTCAAAAGTATTGCAGAATGCTCCGCTTGCAATATTTTCGAGCTTCATTAAGCTACCATTTGTCATTATGATCTTTTTTGTTTATTTTTGCGTGGCCGTTTTACACAGGTTTTACTGTATCACAATTTGTCATAATAATCGTATTTTGGCCTTTATAAACCCCAAATTCATAAACAGAAATCCGGGTGGATATGTGCCTGCAAAAATAAGGGAAAAACGTTCGGTATTTTCTTCTGACTAATGTTTGTGTAGCATATTTGATTAGTCTTGTCCAAATAACTGATTAAAATAAGATAGTTATGCATGCGTGTTATGAAAATTCCATATTCGCCGAATTTACTCGATTTCAATGTTTATTTACACCAATTAATTAAAATGTTCATGAAAACGTAAAATTGTCTTATTTCGAGAATAATGACAATGTTAGCAATCTGCCCCTTCATTTGCAATGACTACTTTATTGATTTTTCAATTGAAGAGGGGTTCCTAATGGTGGTAACAATGTGAAAGGGGTCTATTGTGTTATATAAAGGGGGAAAATAGTTTTTGCAATTTTTACATGCTATTTAATGCTATTTAATGCTATAACATATTGTCTTCGCAAATAGGGCATTTTTGCCAAGCTTGAAATTCGCGACCAGGGTATGATTTACATATGATTTATCTACATCAGTAAGCGGCAGAATGATTTTGCCATTCGCGAAAATTACCGAATTTACAGGGTTTTTTATATTACTTTCCGTTATGTGAAATTATCCTGTGTGTGTTACAACATATGGTATATATGACACATTGGTTTACCCTATTGAAAGGCCATTCCACATATATATGCTGAAACGAAACAGTAATTGAAACGAAATCGTTTTGCATTTTCACACATGAACCGAATCTCAGGACCAAATGTATAAAAAAAATGTATGCATAAATTGGCATAGACATGGTTATTCTACAGATTTCCCGATATTTATATATTATAGGTTTTAAGGCATTCTATTTTTTTCACTTGGTTTTGTTTCGGTGTATATGTGAAGTGGCCTTAATTCTTGCATGTTTGTTTCAGCACTCAGTTTCCGTGTATATAGAGGATCTTACATGAGTGCTCATGTTTTATAGAATTTATTAAACGAGTTGGGGAAAGGAGATAGAATGCGAGGCTTGCCGAGCATTTTATCTCTTTTTCGCAACGAGTTTAATAAATTCAATAATACAAGAGCACGAATGTAAGATTCTATTTATCATAGGACAAATACTTTGAAATCTCATTTCCGGCGTAAAGACGTTATAATTTTGTCATTATGATCGAAACGTTGTTATGGACGTCATAACGTTTCCCGTAAATCTATAAACCACTAGTGGTTTATCGATTTTATTGCATGGCGTTATTTCACTCTCAGACGCGACGTCATATGATAAATGTAAATAATATAGAATAAACGTTCTATGGGGGTTTGTGAACAACAAAGGCGCAGACCAGCCTGCGCATCCGTGCAGTCAGACTAGCGCCTTTGTTACTCGTCATTGGAAGTATCATATCAAAGCTTGATACAGGCAAAATTTAACTGTACTAGCTAGTCTGTGCAGCTAAGCAGGCTGGCTTGGGTATGACTTGGTCGGGACCCCAAAGACAGGTTTCTCGCCTCACGTCCTATATTATACAGGAGATGATACATTCATATAAAAACTTGTAGGCTCGCTCCAGTCCTTAAAACAATATTTCGTTAATGTGTTATATCATATACTTGTAGCTGGTCTAACTCTGATTACTCTTTTAAACAGCTAGCCTAACTTTGATGGCTCTGTTTTAAAACAGGGCCATCAGAGTTAGACCAGCTACTAGTATATAATTTGACACATTGTTGGACAAATGTTTAAAGGTCCGGGGCCAGTCTAAAAAGCTTGTCATGAGATCATTGTATGTGCTTTTATAGCATCGTATTTTTATAAATGCATTGTACATTCGAAATAAATATTGCTTAAACTAAAATTTGATTTACAAGTCTGTGTGGCCATCGATTCCCTTTGCCAGGGGATTTTACATGAGTGCTAATATTTAATTTTAAATTAGTGTAAATCGATCTATGTAAAATCCCTTTGGTATTACATGCGCGGATCCAGATGGGGACAGGGGGTCCATGCCACCCCCCCCCCCTGAAAAATCACAAAATATAGTGTTTCCTAGCAATACTGATCCGAATCCCCTGACAAATCACAAATCTACCAAACCAGCATTCAATGTTGGGCCATTATCGGCCCGCTAGCGAAACGCCACTTTAATGGCGTTTCGCTGGCGGGTCCATGATGGCCCGCTTTTAATGGTATTTGGATCCTCTCTCCCCTAATCAACTAAAAATTACCGTTTTTCAGAGTTGGATCCCCTCTTACAAAAGTTTCTGGATCCGCGCGTGTTTTACAAGGTTTAATATGCTAACTACCTTTCTAATAAATAAGCATTTGTCAGAACATGTATGTCAGTAGAAATATGCGTATTTTCATATTTTACAAAATAAATTACGTAAATTGATCCACTATTGAATTTTCTTTTGAATAAAAAGACTGGTTGTTCTACATAAAGAAGCGATCATGCGGTATATGTCATTACTGCTTAATCATTATTTTACAAGGACGTCTGGTTCTTTGTTGTTTTTCGTCTTTTTGTTCTCTTAGGTGATTGAGATTAAACATGTCATGTAGTTTTTGTCCTATCAAGTACATGTAGTAGCAAAACAAACTAATTATATACGGCGTCAAAAATTAAGCACCACCAACAATTATGCTGAAACTATTTTCAAACTACCGTGTAGAATTTTTATTGAACATGGACTATCTTTATCTACATGTATTGTGAAAGTCTGCATAAATATTGAAATTAAAATTTAAAAACGTATGTGATAATTGAGTTTTGTCACAATATCTCGAGTTTTCGCGGGTTTACCTATTGGATTTCTTTTGCTCCGGTATTCAGTTTAATTTACTGTTGAGTCCTTATCCTTGCTTTATCTCCTTGTTATATCTTGATTTATATGTTTTAGGAGATAATGCATTGATAAGTTAGGGGTCTTTCATGCAAACCAAATATCTATGTGTCTTGATCCACATCTGAATTAAGGGTGAGGTTGGCGCCGTTAAACCGGTTTAAGCCCTCCAGTAAAATATTTTACAGACCGTTCCAAGGCGGTACTTCTTTTGTGGATCTTTTATGTTTTTGTTCTGTCTTGTGTTTGCTATGCCTTTGTGCGCGTCTGTTTATATGTGGTTTGTGGTCACCTGCTGGGAAAGGGCTGACCTCTTGGCTCTCGTTTGCGGTGTCTTCTGTGAGTTTGTCACTTTCCAATAAGTATCCTGGGTCAGGTGTGGTACTTGATTGTATCGATTCCTGATCTTTTCACCCTTACTTACTTTACTTATCAAAACTGCTTCCTGAAATCTTCAGGAAGTGACCCTCAACACCTTGAAACAAATTGTGTGCCCATTTCTCACAAAATTTTCAACATTTATTCATTTACACAAAGTTGCAATTTTTTATTTATCAATTTATATACATTATTTAATGAGGGTAAAACACATTTAGCTGATATAAAACTACTCTACCACGTGGCCCTCAGTAACAAACGCAACAAATATACATAAAAACATTCGCATGACATATCTAAAATGATAAAACTTATACTACCATAAGGCCAGAATTTTTTTATTAGTTGATTTACAAACCCTTCTACTGTAATTTTCTGGAAAGTAGAAAAAAAATATTTCAAAAATTATTTTTTTATTTTATCCGCTGACTCTAAATATTATTCGTTTAGTTAAAAAATAATATATTTTTGAGACTCTGTGTATTTTTGAGAGTGACACTCTTAAAAGTGATTGTCCATTCCAGATTTTAGGAAAATGATGAAATATATAAAGATTTAATACAGACTGTTGGTTTACCTCACTAGTTTTACTGTTTTACTCACCAGTTAACTGGTCATTTTCAGAGCTTTTTTATTTTTTTTCGTCCCCTCGACCTTAATCTGAAAAAAAATCCTGTACATCAACTAATAAAAAAATTCTGGCCTAAGCACAATCAGCATGATCAGCATGCACATAGAGCAGTGCAAGCTTCTGAACTCAGGCGACAGAGAATCACTGCTTAGTCGCGCAGATTCAGCAGATGGATGCAAAAAGACAACGAGTTTGGGTCCAACCCTAGCCTGGGCCCAAGCCTGAGCTGTGCATATGTGTAAAAAGGCAACTTAAAGTGGAAGGGCGTATAAAACTGAAACATTTAAATCTTTGTATTGGACAAAATATTATTCAGTTAATAATTAAATGGACCTTGATAAAGTCACAAAATATCACAGCAAATTATTAATTTTTATAATATGGATTTGATCCCGTCTTTATAACTTGTTAGAGATGATGCATTGCGAATTGGAATTGGAATCGAATTCCACAGTTTGGGTGCTGTATACGAATATGACCTATCAAACAAGGAAGAGCGAGACCTTGGAACTGACGATCGCAGTGTACGATTATGGTTTTCAGCTATTGGCTTCAGTAAATCTGTGATATACTGGGGTGTCAAATTGTTCATATCTTTGTATGTAAAGGCGGCCTTGTTGTATTTTAATCGTTTTACTATTGGTAGTCTGAACATTTCCGCTGACGGAGTATTGAAATTTGCATATAATATTACGAAGTGGCTATTTACAGTCAACTGTTAATAGCCAAAAACGTTAAAATGGCTATTTACAATCAACTGTCAATAGCCAAAAAACGTTAAAATGGCTATTTACAGTTGACTGTCAATAGCCATTTTAACGTTTTTTGGCTATTTACAGTTGACTGTCAATAGCCATTTTAACGTTTTTTGGCTAATGACAGTCAGTGTCGATATTTATTTGGGATACAGGGGGAAATAATTGGTTATATCAAATTTATTTACTAATCCCTTTATTTAGCTGAACCCATTTTGGCTTTTGTTGAAGCATTTTATCATGATGATGCGGCTTCGAATCAACGACTTCCCGCTCCGTTAGTGGAAAAAGAACTGAACGATCGCAGTATCAAGAAATTAAACCTACAAATTGCATAGATGTGGTAAGCAGTTAATCTAGAGCTTCCTAACATTATTTTGATATGACTTTAAGTGCAGAGTAAGAAGAATTAATTTCTGAGTGACACGAGCAGCCTTGTCTTTGTTGGTGACTTTAAGACTTGGAAACTTCTCTCACAAAGGTTTTTGTTTATAGAATATCAGTCCAGATCTGGATTGAAACTGTTTGGTATCACGGATCCAAAATAGGCTCCGTGTTGGCATTTAATAATACTTTACTTTAATTGACATCTCATCTGGGTCTACCGTGTACTCAATTATTCGTCAAACTTGTGATCGTAACCCAGCGTTCTTTTGACTAATTATATAGTTTGCTTTTGACTAATCATATATCAAACAAGAGTGAGTCTTGATCAGATTATAACAGATAATTCCTATAGGAGCTGTCTGATTCTGATCTATACTGCTTGTGGATGTTGTGTACATGCAAGTTGTCATGAGACAGCTAAGGGTTTGGCAATTATTTCCAGTCTGCAAAACTATGTATGTGTACGAGGCCAAGCAGATGGATTTTGGTTTTTATACTTCACGCATTTTCGAGCATGGAAAGCGAAGGCGTGTCGGCATATGCGATGACTCGTCAGAACCTTCTCTACTCCCTTTTACAAAGTATGGATGTCTCGCAGAGAGGATCCAAGTGGTATATTCAACATGATCTTCATTGAGACAGCCATCGATTTTTCTTTTCTTCTTTCATTATTAATTTTCTTTTCGGTCTGTTGAAATTTATTTAGTTAAACCGTGATTTGGTTTTTCTATCAGGCATACTGACTGCCGCAATGTATTGCATTGCTGGCCTCTAATGCAGTGGTAATACAGTTTCAATAAATAGAATACCTTCCACTGTTTCTGGGGTACGAGCAAGGTCCTGGCCAGCCCAGCTTACCTTGATGGTGATTGACTTGTGATAAAGAAAGAAATACGAACCTAAAACACATTTACCACATGACTCTCTTCCATCCCAAGATACAAATGCACACCACATTTGGAATCCCTAGCTCAAATAATATAGGTGAAATGCTCTTGACACAATTGTTCTAAAACTAGGTTAGAGGTCAAGGTCATAGTGACCCAAAAAGTGGTACGTGACACTCTGTCATCCCAAGATGCATCAACACACCTAATTTGGAATTCCTTCCTCAAAGAATATAGAAGATATGCACTAGACTTGATGCCAACTCTAGAATCTAGGTCAGATGTTAAGGTCACTGTAACCAAAATGGAACTGTCATTCCAAGATGCATTCACACACCAAATTGCCACCAGAGATGCATTTACACACCAAATTAGGAATTTCTACCTCAAAAAATATGAGATGTGTTCAAGACACAATAATTCTTAAAACTTGGTCAGAGGTCAAGGTCAGCGTCACAGTGACTCGAAAATAATATGTGACACTCCGCCATCCCAGGATGCATTTACACACTAAATTTGGAATTCCTATATCAAAGAATATAGGAGATATGCACCAGACTCAAAGCAGTTTTTAGAAACTAGGTCAGAGGTCAAAGTCAATGTCACAGGGACCCAAGGATGGTGCGCGACGCTTTTTCATCTCAAGATGCATCCAAATCCAAATTTGGGATTCCTCCAAATACCAAATTTGGGATTCCTTCCTTAAATAATATAGGAGATATGCTCCGGACACGATTATTCTGAAAACTAGATCAAGGTCAAGGTCACAGTGACCTGAAAATATTACGAGACACTTTGCTATCTCAATATGCATCCACACACCAAATTGAAAATTCCTACCTCAAAGAATATAGGAGATATTCACTGGACAGGAAGCAGGACGGACGGACCGATGGACGGACGGCGGGATCGGCAGTGCGATTACTATACGCCTCCCAAAGCATAGAAAACAGTTTTGTTAAAACACTGAGCTCTTGATTGCCGCAAATCCAGTGTGTATAAACAGTATGTCATTGAATAAAGCCTGAATCGCAGTCTGATGGTTGGTTTTGTAATTTTTATCACCAAGCATAAATTCAGCAAAACTTGCTCGAGACTGACTGATAGCTTGTCTCAAGACTGACTCATGACATACTGTCTCATAGCTTACTGAACACATACTGAGGACATGGTCAGAACTGGCAGATTATATGGTGAAAATGGAAAAAAAAAATTACATTACAAAAACAGTATCCATTACTAAATCCGTATAACAACGAGAAATAGTATGACAGTTTCAACTGATTGTAAACGACATTTTTGCCCGCAAGCTGACTTGGAAAGCGGATAGCTGACTGCGTAGCTTATGGTATATATTAATGGGGGATTTCTCAACAACTAACATGAGCTTAATACAAGACCACATGTAGAACAGAACGTTACATACTGGGGAGATTCGACAGGAAATCCCTCAGATTAAACCTTCTGATTAGCATGTGTGTTCATGCGTTTGTTTCATATACTTTATCATTAAGTATGAAGAGTGCGTGGCCACTGCAGAGTTTATGGTAAATAAATAAACCCCGTAAAACAGTACAAATCAAAAGGATATATATATATATATATATATATATATCAGGCATACCAAAGCATATTTTAAATTTCATCAACCCACAAAAAAAAACCATTCTGTGCGTTGACTTTACGAAAATACATAGGAATGACCTCCAAAAAATAATCCAAAAATCTTCTTACCTCAAATTGTAATTGTTTTTGATCCCCTACCCTCCAAAATCTTATTGAAATTTAAAATTTTGAACCCCTAAAAATTGGTTAAGCCTATCTATGTATATTTCAGAGTGCCCCCACCCCGTGGGGTCCAATGGCGTGGCCAAAACGCTGAAAGGGTTACGCACAACAAAGGGAGACTATTGAATGAAGTGATTCTCTTCCATTGCGCCACTTTTTGAAGTGGGAACTTCTCTTAAAGGAAAGAATTTACTCCCAAAGAATTTGTTCCCTTTGGGAGCAAATTTTTACCTTTAAGAGCAGTTCCTTATTGTATGGAAAATCATTTTTACCACATTAGGTGACATCCCTTGAATGTAACTTTTTTTATTACGCACGTGCGTAACTCCGTAATGGGAGCTACGCCAATGGGTCTGGGTAATCTAAAAATATGTAATTTAAGGCTGTCTGTCTCAAGTAAGCAAATTATCATTTTGTGAGTTAAAGTCAATTGATTCTAGGATGAAGATTGGTATCAGTAAATTGCATGTAAGCTTTGGCTGCTGACCATTCTATTGCGATGGTTCTGTTGTTAATTCATTGTTTATTGCTGCTCTCATTGTTTGTGTAGATTCTTTGTTTCTGTGTTTGGTCTTTTGTTATACAATGCATAGTGTCCTTGGGTTACTGTGAACTTGATTTCTAACCTAGTTTCTTGAATTGGCATTGATTTGGGTGTGTATATCTCCTATATTCTTTGAGGTAGGAATTGCAAAAATTGGTGTGTGAATGCATCTTGGGATGATGGAGTGTCACCTGCCATTTTGGGGATACTGTGACCTAGAACTCTGACCTAGTTCCTAGAATAATGGTTTCCAGAGCATATCTCTTGTATTATTTGAGATAGGAATCCCAAATTTGGTGTGTGGGTGCATCGTGGGATGCCAGAGTGTCCAATACCGTTTTTGGTTCAATTTGACGCGGACCTATAACCTAGTTTCTAGAATAACTGTGGCTGGAGCATATTGCGCTTATTATTTGAAGTAAGAATCCCAAATTTGTTGTGTGTATTCCTCGTGGAATGCAGGGTGGTGTATACCATTTTAGGTCACTTTGACTTTGACATTGACCTCTGACCTCATTTCTAGGGTTTTCATATCTGGAGCATATATTCTAAACAACAAATAACTTGCATCAAATGTGTCTTATGCTAGACCAATTCCTTTAGAGACCTTCGTCACGTTATTGTGACATTTCTTGTTTTTAAATACGTGCATGCGAATTTAAAAGTAGTGTTTTCTTTTCAAAGATTCGCTTTTAGGCACGCCTCAGATGTAGTCATAACATAAACTCGCCCATGCAATATACATAGAACTTACTGCTATAAAATGATATGTTTTCCTCATTTCTTGTCAGAGACTATCTTATGGACAGTTCACTGAGCTGATTCTATTGGATATGGCAAACTACGCCAAACAACAAGAATATGTTTATCCCCTTTAAAAATATAATTGAATAAAACTGTTGGTTTTGGTGTGTTTATATTTTGTTTTGGTGTGTCCGTATTGCATGGGCGTGTTAACATTATGACCTTTTATACTGAACTTATATGAAGCCACATTTTGTGTTGTTTGTTACAGAATAAGAGAGGAGCGTAGGAAATGAGAAAAAGTCAGGATTAGCCCTTTATGTTCCAAAAACATTAAAAAAGAAAAGGAAACATCCAGCTTTTCAAAAATACACCCATAAAAGACTCTATATTCCGCTTTAAGTGAAGAAGAGAATAATTACCCATTCAAATAGGTTAATAAGAACACCAAACAGACCAAAAAGCCCTTTCTCATCAAAAAGGATAAGGCTGTTTTCTAGCAGTCGGCCCTTGACCACCCCTCCCCCCCAACACAAAAAATCTTGATCCGAGCATGTGACATTGGCTTTAATCCTTTTGTGACTGGCCCCACCCTGTCCTACAAAAAGTCCAAATGACTGAAATTTCGTCGAAACGTCGAATGTTTCGTGCTCCATTATTTTTAATCATATTTGCGTAATACACCAGTCATTAGTAACCATGGCCCAAACCACTGAGCAGAGAGGGGAATAGCTGGGCAATTTTGTCGCATTTATACTTTTGCATTGTCTCCACAGTGCGATGAAATGCCAGGGATTTATAAATCTCGACAAACATGTCAGTGCAATGTAAAACAACAGACAGCGGTTTAAACATCCGTGGTTTTATCAGTTAACTGTCCCTGCATGTGGCGGTTATAGGTAGGATTTGCTGCTGGCCGAAAAATCAAAGTTTCCGCTGTTCCCCGGGTCTTAGGGAAGGGGGTGCGGTTACAAACGACTAGTACATAATAGAATCACAATAAGATAACTGATTTTTTTTTTACAATTAATTGTGCTTCGAAAATTTGCACCCAAAAGGCGTAAATGTAGGAATAATCGAGAAATTTTGCAATATAATACCTTTTCAGTCTTTTTTAAAAGCTGAAAAGGAGATGAGAGTTGAAATGCAGCAATTTATTGCAACGTTTTAACCGACGTTACTTCTGTTTTTTGGCATAAAACGTTTATCACACCTTTTTATGCCCCTAAAGGAACTTTGGGAGGCATATAGTAATTGCACTGTCCGTCCGTCCGTCCGTCTGTCCGTCAGTCCGTCCGTCCGTCCATCCGTCTCGCTTCGTGTCTGGTGCATATCTCCTAGGTTCTTTGAGGTAGGGATTCCAAATTTGGTATGTGGATACATCTTGGGATGGCGGATTTTCGCTTACCATTTTCGGGTCACTGTGACCTTGACCTTGACCTCTGACCTAGTTTTTAGAATAATCGTGTCCGGAGCATATCTCTTATATTATTTGAGGTAGGAATCTAAAATTTGGTGTGCGGATGCATCTTGGGATGACAAAGTGTCGCGTACCATAACTGGGTCACTGTGACCTTGAACTGGATCTCTGACCTAATTTCTAGAAACTGCATTTAGTCTTATTTATATCTCCTTAGTCTTTTAGATAGGAATTCCAAATTTAGTGTGTAAATGCATCTAAGGATGACAGAGTGTCACATACAATTTCCAGGTCACAATGACCTTGACCTCTGACCTAGTTTTAAGAATTATTGTGTCCGGAGCCTATCTCCTACATTCTTTGAGGTAGGAATTCCAAATCTGGCATGTGGATACATCTTGGAATTGTGGAGAGTCACGTATCATTTTCAGGTCACTGTGACCTTGATCAGTTGGTAGCGTCGGTGTCTGGTGTAGTGCTAGGTGGTGTTGCCGAGGTCGTGGGTTCGAATCTCGCTAGAGGCAAAATATTTACAGCATCTTTCGGCTCAGTTGATTCACTATATCCCTCTGTATTTATCTATACTGTCTGAGTCTGCATCAGTTTCTGATCCTGTGTAGCTCGAAAGCAATGATATTTGTAAAATTATATTTCCGCACTTCTGATATTTACCTAATTTTACTTGTATCCTTGGATCCACCAGGCTTTCACTTGCGAACAAAATAGATGCCATCCATTGAAAAAGAACCAATATACGACGTGTACTGCATCAGTCGTCGTCAATATCAGCGCTTCCTGAACATCCTTTTTTGGGGATGTCTCAGTGGTGCAGTTGGTAGCGCCGGTGTCTGGTGTAGTGCTAGGCGGTGTTGCCGAGGTCGTGGGTTCGAATCTCGCTAGAGGTAAAATATTTACAGCATCTATCGGCTCAGTTGGTTCACTATATCCCTCCGTATTTATCAATACTGTCTGAGTCTGTATCAGTTTCTGATCCTGTGTAGCTAAAAAACAATGATGTTTGTGAAATTATATTTCCGCACTTCTGATATTTACCTAATTTTACTTGTATCCTTGGATCCATCAGGCTTTCACTTGCGAACAAAATAGATGCCATCCATTGAAAAAGAACCGTCGGTGTCTGGTGTAGTGCTAGGCGGTGTTGCCGAGGTCGTGGGTTCGAATCTCGCTAGAGGCAAAATATTTACAGAATCTGTCGGCTCAGTTGATTCACTATATCCCTCCGTATTTATCTATACTGTCTGAATCTGCATTAGTTTCTGATCCTGTGTAGCTCGAAAGCAATGATGTTTGTGAAATCATATTTCCACACTTCTGATATTTACCTAATTTCACTTGTATCCTTGGATCCATCAGACTTTCACTTGCGAACAAAATAGATGCCATCCATTGAAAAAGAACCAATATACGACGTGTACTGCATCAGTTATCGTCAATATCAGCGCTTCCTGAACATCCTTTTTTTGGGATGTCACAGTGGCGCAGTTGATAGCGTCGGTGTCTGGTGTAGTGCTAGGCGGTGTTGCCGAGGTCGTGGGTTCGAATCTCGCTAGAGGCAAAATATTTAAAGCATCTATCGGCTCAGTTGATTCACTATATCCCTCTGTATTTATCTATACTTGCTGAATCTGCTTCAGTTTCTGATCCTGTGTAGCTCGAAAGCAATGATGTTTGTGAAATTATATTTCCGCATTTCTGATATTTACCTAATTTCACTTGTATCCTTGGATCCATCAGGCTTTCACTTGCGAACAAAATAGATGCCATCCATTGAAAAAGAACCAATATACGACGTGTACTGCATCAGTCGTCGTCAATATCAGCGCTTCCTGAACATCCTTTTTTGGGGATGTCTCAGTGGCGCAGTTGGTAGCGTCGGTGTCTGGTGTAGTGCTAGGCGGTGTTGTCGAGGTCGTGGGTTCGAATCTCGCTAGAGGCAAAATATTTACAGCATCTATCGGCTCAGTTGATTCTCTATATCCCTCCGTATATATATATATATATATTCTCTATATCCCTCCGTATATATATATATATATATATATATATCACTGCTTTAAGTTCAGTCAAATAAAGAGAAAGCGCTCAGGTCTGTGCTTGCCGTCACACACTTATATGTTGTTAAGTTTGATATCTTATCCTTTAAGATATTGTACAAAGAAATATAGACGGTTATGATGTACATGTAAGTCGCTGAATACCGATGTTGAGTAATATAGGCATGTACATTATAGTTGATAATTCGAGGTAGTATATCTGGTTTCCAAATATTAAGACGTCTAGGTAATAAATAATTTGTGTTTGATCTGAATTAAATGAAAGAGTACATAAATATATTTATTAACCGATGCGATTGAAGAAAGATGCCTACTTTTCGTGCAATATCACAAACTGTAAACCTGGCATCTCCTTCAATGATTTCCTTTATTTTTTAAACGATTTCTTTTCGAGATGCAAATTTTGGCCTACCTGATGTTGGTGCATTTTTGATGGACTCTACACCAGATTCAAACTTATTTTTCCAGCGCCTAACTGTGTCATAAGACACACAAGAAGGTCCTTAAGTCGTAGAAAGTTCAGTCATCAGCTGCTTCAAAGAACAACCACGTTTTGAGCGAGTTTTGATGTTAGCCCATATTTCATATTTCTGGTCGACGCTTCTACCAACCATTTGTACTACAGTGGTCAATGACGGGGTGTATTAATATGACAAATTTTATGTCTTACATTTAGTCTAACATGTACATTTATACACCGTCGTGTAGACCTTGAATAAAAATAAATATGTATATATTGTTTTTTATCGTGCCCCACGTGGATATCGAGATATAGGACAATAAGCAATTCATTTCGAACATCCCTCGTATTTTGTCCTTAATTGATTATTGATCAGTGGTATGTGGGACTACTTCCTCATCAAACCTTGACAGAATATCTAAACTCCAAAAACGTGAAGCACGGATAATATTATGGAAGCGTCTATTTACAGTTGACTGTCAATAGCCAAAAAAACGTTAAAATGGCTATTTACAATTTTACTGTCAATAGCCAAAAAAACGTTAAGTGGCTATTTACAGTCAACTGTCAAAAGCCAAAAAACGTTAAAATGGCTATTTACAGTCAACTGTAAATAGCCATTTTAACGTTTTTTGGCTATTTACAGATAATTCAGACATTTTCATTGATGTTGACTTAATATTCGAATACTCGATGAACATTTTCAAATATAGATGGAAGATTTGTGTTTGATCCTTTGTAATTGAATTCTGCAGATGGTACATGGGCCATGTCCGTGAGTTTGGGGTACTTGTCGCATGCGAAAAAAGCAATATGAATAAATATAAAATGTACACAAACTTGTGCATGCGCACAGACTCTCTGTTGCCATTGCTATTGGCGCGCACAAGGCGATAACTTTTCACATAAAAAAGCCAAAGATTTTCAAAGAAATGAGTCACGTGAAAGGCAATCTGACTTATTGTTCGTATGTTTTTCAAGATAACCGATGATTATTTGCTTGGTAAGAGTCATTCCAACTTTGAAAGCACAGGCTTGCGATCACCCTTTATCCATTCCGTATTACAACTAAGGTCTCCATACAACATTTCCTCATAATCAAATCAAAGTAGCTGGTTGTTTTAATTTAATTGTGATGTGGCCGGTCGCTTTCTGTGTCTCTTCCTCGTGTTACCGTGTGTTGGTCTGCAATCTGTGATTGTGGCATTTCCTGACCAGCTTTTAGGACCAGACTTCTTTTTTGTAGCACGTATTCCCCAGTTTTTCTAACAAGATTGAATAGTACACAACCGTATTAAATAGACTTACCATTTCATTTCTATTTCATTTTGAACGTCTTCTTATGGAAACGTATAACCCTTATGCCTGGTTACACTAAGACCGACAGTCAGCCGCCTAGATTTTTTCATGTTGATCGGCCGAAAAATATATTTTCAGTCCGCCAACGGGAGCAGTTACATTGAAAATAATCCTCACCGATCGACTTTATCAACCACAAAGTTTTTCAATCGGCCAACCATCGCCCGATCATCGGCTGATTGAATTTACCTGTCGAGCAGCATACAATAAGTCGGGCGATGATCGGCCGACGGTCGGCCGACTAATCAAACTATCTGTCATATTCAGAGAAAGCAGAAAGCTCAAAATAAGTTATACATGAACACTATAAAAATATGGGGCGTGGCTATAATGGCCAACAATCGGACGACTGTCTGCCGACGATATGCCGATATAAATGATCGTCGGTCATCACTCTGTCGACTGTCGCCCTATGTATGGCCGACGATCAGCCGACCATGGGCAGAGTTTGAGTCTGTATGTGCATCGAATGTGACACCATTGCAACGCAGTGTACATTGATACTGTAAACTAGTGTCCCGAAATCATACTTCCGCGATGTAGAATTTGCAATATGAAATCTCTCTGATACTGTATTAGCGGTTGATTCTAGTTGGGGAGGTTCGAGGGACATCTGTATTAAACGCTTAAGTTATTTATGTACGGTCTTTAAATAACTTAAGTGAGACAGCGGTGCACTTGTAAGAGTTATTCTTGATTAGATCATTTTTATTGTAGATAGCCGTTCCAAGCTTTTTGAAACTCTAGTATCATTTTCTCGAAAAAAGTAAATTGTGGAAAAACCTTTGATAATGAGTTTTGACAATGTAGTAAACATATGTCCAATAATTAGGCTTAGTCGAGAGAAAACCGGATTTTGTTGCATGCAGTCTCTTCTGGTGATAAGGTTTTCAAACTGTGACGATTGGACCTAGATCTGCTATGATGAAATGGTGGTCCTTATCTGGATCTACACTGCTAAATACTCTGATAGTATGCCTGAATGTATTTTCGACTAATTATAATTCTGAAAAACAACAACTGAACAACAAAGCACCAAAAACGACAATATCTAATATTCTAAAAAATACAACATCAAAGGAATCGGTTGTCCGTTATTGATTGCGATTAATATAATTGTCATTTTTACCAAGAAACGGAAAAATAAAAAAAAGAAGAATAAATGATCAGACTGTAACCCGTTGAAGCAGATTGTCCCATAAATGGGACATAATACAATAGTGCGAACTCCGGTGAGACGCCACATAATGTGGCGTCTGGTCAGGGTCTGCACTTTTTCCTGAAATGTCATATCCATTTAACCTGTTTGAGTAGGGTATCCCATAAATCGAACATATACAAACAGAGCAAACCCAGATAAGACGCAGCTTGCTGATGTGTCAAGAATAAAATTTTCATTTATCTAACAAATTTGAGTAGAGCGTCCAATAAATAGCACATCTACAAACAATGCTGACCCGGATGGCACGCCGCATAATCAAACATTGGATAGGACGCAATCGAAAACTCTAATGCTGTCGAGGAACGTAGATAAAATTCGTTAGAAACAGTTTTCGATTGCTATTTATCGCCTGACAGGCGACAAATAGCAATTGAAAAAACTGTTTCTATCGAGTTTTGATCCCCCTTCGTCGATTGTTAAGAGCGTTTTTGATAGCCGCCTACGCGGTGTGCTTTGCGTGAAATTTTATTTAAAAACTCTACTCTCTTTATAGTAAGTTTTTTTTTAATTAAAACCGTAAATGCCAGTGTTTTATGAGAATTAAGATAAGACAACAAGCCCAAGGGTTTATTTTCACACCTAACCATCGCATATCACCGCGCCTTTCCGGTAAACAGCCGCAGTCTATCGACTGTCACCAGCTTGACATAGCAATTGTTCATGGCATCAACAATACGTTGTCGAAAATCATAAAAATACAAAACAATGAGTTTTCAGACAGACCGCGCAATTTCACATTCTTCTCGAGAACCTTGCATATGGCCAATGATGCCGCCGAAAGTAATTTATAAACCTGATTAAAGTCTCGTCTCATGAATAAAGGTTGTCACACCTCTTAATCCGGCACACGTCAAGCGCCACAGGAGTTTTATTGCCACCCGGTGAAATACACTAATCCTGTTTATTGGGACAGAGTAAGCTTTTGGGTGATACTTACAGACAAAGATTACTGTCAAATAGAGATCATTAAAGGATTAGCTGATAAGGGACAGTTTCAATAGCTCACAAAATTATAGGGGCCTCAAGAGGGGACTTACCTGTATAAATCACAATTTTAATCACTAAGATAAAGATCAATATTTTATCATAAAATACCAAATCCCTTCATTGGGCCACTTTATTGCCCCTGTAAGCAAGTCATAATCACCTCATTATGACGGTCCTTTTGATCTGCCCAGTATGACCCCTGGAGAGAGTCATAATGAGTGGTACCAGTATTATTGCTCAAATATTTGTCTTGTGAAAATAAAAATAGATTATTTGAAAAGATTCTATTCCACTAATAAAACCTTCCAATATCACCTCCACCGCAACCGCCAACCCGCCCCCCCCCCCAAAAAAAAAAAAGAAAGAAAGTATCCGTTTATCTTGAAATTAAAAAAGATAGTGCATATTGCACAGGTTTCATATTTTGCACATTTTGCACAGGTTTTATATTTTGCACATTTTTCGAGACTAATGTTTAGCAAAGGCCTTTTACAAAATATAAATAAATTTCAACAGACCGAAAAGAAAATTAATAATGAAAGAAGAAAAGAAAAAATAGATGGCTGTCTCAATGAAGAGCATGTTGAATATACCACTTGGATCCTCTCTGCGAGACATCCATACTTTGTATAAGGGAGTAGAGAAGGTTCTGACGAGTCATCGCATATGCCGACACGCCTTCGCTTTACATGCTCGAAAATGCGTGAAGTATAAAAACCAAAACCCTTGTGCTGGCCCTCGTACACATACATAATTTTGCAGACTGGAAATAATTGCCAAACCCTTAGCTGTCTCATGACAACTTGCATGTACACAACATCCACAAGCAGTATAGATCAGAATCAGACAGCTCCTATAGGAATTATCTGTTATAATCAGATCATGACTCACTCTTGTTTGATATATAATTAGTCAAAAGCAAACTATATAATTAGTCAAAAGAACGCCGGGTTACGATCACGAGTTTGACGAATAATTGAGTACATGGTAGACCAAGATGAGATGTCAATTAAAGTAAAGTATTATTAAACTATTTTGGCTCCGTGATACCAAACAGTTTCAATCCAGATCTGGACCGATATTCTTTAAACAAAAACCGCATCATCATGAAAAAATGCTTCAACAAAAGCCAAAATAGGATTTCAGCTAAATAAAGGGATAAGTAAATAAATTTGATATAACCAATTATTTCCCCCTGTATCCCAAATAAATATCGACACTGACTGTCATTAGCCAAAAAACGTTAAAATGGCTATTGACAGTCAAATATAAATAGCCAAAAAACGTTAAAATGGCTATTGACAGTCAACTGTGAATAGCCATTTTAACGTTTTTTGGCTATTGACAGTTGACTGTAAATAGCAATTTTAACGTTTTTGGCTATTTACAGTTGACTGCAAATAGCCACTTCGTAATATTATATGCAAATTTCAATACTCCGTCAGCGGAAATGTTCAGACTACCAATAGTAAAACGATTAAAATACAACAAGGTCGCCTTTACATACAAAAATATGAACAATTTGACACCCCAGTATATCGCAGATTTACTGAAGCTAATAGCTGAAAACCATAATCGTACACTGCGATCGTCGGTCAATGGTGCATTAGCTGTTCCAAGGTATCGCTCTTCCTTGTTTGATAGGTCATATTCGTATACAGCACCCAAACTGTGGAATTCGATTCCAGTTCCAATTCGCAATGCATCATCTCTAACAAGGTATAAAAAAACGGGATTAAATCCTTAATATAAATAGTTTGCTGTGATATTTTGTAATTATATCAATAGTCCATTTAATTATTAACTGAGTAATATTTTGTCCAATGCAAAGATTTAAATGTTAAAGTTTTATACGCCCTTCCACTGTAAGTTGCCTTTTTACACATATGCACAGCTCAGGCTTGGGCCCAGGCTAGGGTTGGACCCAAACTCGTTGTCTTTTTGCATCCATCTGATGAATCTGCGCGACTGAGCAGTGATTCTCTGTCGCCTGAGTTCAGAAGCTTGCACTGCTCCATGTGCATGCTGATCATACTGATTGTGCTTATGGTAGTATAAGTTTTATCATTTTTGATATATCATGCGAATTAGGGGATAGCTGAATTCAAAATTTTCATTTGGGGAGGTATATCGTCAGATATACGGTCGGAAATTTAGTTTTAAGGCGACGCATAAGCGGAGCCGTTAAACGTGATTTCCGAATGCATATCCGACGATATACCTCCCCAAATGAAAATTTTGAATATGGTTATCCACATTCTATTGCACTATCAAAAGTTACCCTTCAAAAAGACAGTGAAATTGTACTTTGTTGCGCTTATACGTCCAGCGGCTGCCAGCTGCATAAAATCGCTTGCCAGCTGCATATATTCACTTGTCAACCAATGGAAAGCGACGTTACGTAATGGCGTCGGGTTTCCGACAGTATATCATCGGATATACTGTCGCAAATTTATGACGCTATCCAATCAGACGTCGCGTTGCATTTGCAAGTGCATTAGAATGTATTTTTATGTATATTTGTTGCGTTTGTTACTGAGGGCCACGTGGTAGAGTAGTTTTATATCAGCTAAATGTGTTTTACCCTCATTAAATAATGTATATAAATTAATAAATAAAAAATTGCAACTTTGTGTAAATGAATAAATGTTGAAAATTTTGTGAGAAATGGGCACACAATTTGTTTCAAGATGTTGAGGGTCACTTCCTGAAGATTTCAGGTAGCAGTTTTGATAAGTAAAGTAAGTAAGGGTGCAAAGATCAGGAATCGATACAATCAAGTGTTACACCTGACCCAGGATACCAATGGGAAAGTGACAAACTCACAGAAGACACCACAAACGAGAGCCAAGAGGTCAGCCCTTTCCCAGCAGGTGACCACAAAGCACATATAAACAGACGCGCACAAATACATAGAAAACACAAGACAGAACAAAAACATTAAAGATCCACAAAAGAAGTACCGCCTTGGAACGGTCTGTAAAATATTTTACTGGAGGGCTTAAACTTGTTTAACGGCGCCAACCTCACCCTTAATTCAGATGTGGATCAAGACACATAGATATTTGGTTTGCATGAAAGACCCCTAACTTATCAATGCATCATCTCCTTAAACATATAAATCAAGATATAACAAGGAGATAAAGCAAGGATAAGGACTCAACAGTAAATTAAACTGAATACCGGAGCAAAAGAAATCCAATAGGTAAACCCGCGAAAACTCGAGATATTGTGACAAAATTAAATTATCACATACGTTTTTAAATTTTAATTTAAATATTTATGCAGAGTTTCACAATACATGTAGATAAAGATTGTCCATGTTCAATAAAAATTCTACTAGGTAGTTTGAAAATAGTTTCAGCATAATTGTAGGTGGTGCTTAATTTTTGACGCCGTATATAGTTAGTTTGTTTTGCTACTACATGTACTTGATTGGACAAAAACTACATGACATGTTTAACCTCAATCACCTAAGAGAACAAAAAGACGAAAAACAACAAAGAAACAGACGTCCTTGTAAAATAATGATAAAGCAGTAATGACATATACCGCATGTTATTTTATACTTAGCAGTAAAATCAATGCATATCAAAAACAAATAAAAGTGATATCAATCACTAGTGAAATGATATGATATCAATCACCACTAGTGATTGATATCAGCCTATATTTTCACTGTAGCGTTTTTTGGAATACCTCTGACTTTTCCATTCACTTAATGCAACTCACTTCGAAAGTTCAAACGCCTATAACTTTCTTATTTGTGAACAAAAACATCAAGTGTGGGTAGTCATTTTCTTAGTTAGAATGTGAGGAACATTTTGGTACCAAAATTATTCAGATTTGCTGAAATTTTTCGATTTTGAATTTTCAACACCTCCCGCTTCAGTGAGTGAGGCAATGCATGTAACCTATGCTACGCAACGTCATCAACAAATTATGACGTCGCTTATGACGTCACTTGTTTCGCACTTTGACGCTGAATAAATTTCTTTTTATTTGCAAGTCCTGGTGACTATAGATCATGTAGATTGGTTTAGGTATTCTGTCACAAATACTCCTTTTGTCTTCTTTTACATCTTTGTGATTCGGCTTGAAGCATGGTTATCAAATTGATTAATTGTAAATCTCCTAAAACGTATAAAATAAAAAGAAAAATTACTTTTTTGAGGTGAATACCAAATATATTTCATCGAGTGTGTTGAAAACATCAGAATTTTCATGAGTGCGCAGCACGAATGAAAATTTCGATGTTTTCAACTCACATGCATTCACCTCAAAAAAGTAAATATCCTCTATATCGCTTCTTTATGTAGAACAACCAGTCTTTTTATTCAAAAGAAAATTCAATAGTGGATCAATTTACGTAATTTATTTTGTAAAATATGAAAATACGCATATTTCTACTGACATACATGTTCTGACAAATGCTTATTTATTAGAAAGGTAGTAAGCATATTAAACCTTGTAATACACGCGCGGATCCAGAAACTTTTGTAAGAGGGGGTCCAACTCTGAAAAACGGTTATTTTTTTAGTTGATTAGGGGAGAGAGGATCCAAATACCATTAAAAGCGGGCCATCATGGACCCGCCAGCGAAACGCCATTAAAGTGGCGTTTCGCTAGCGGGCCGATACATGTAATGGTCCAACATTGAATGCTGGTTTGGTAGATTTGTGATTTTTCAGGGGATCCGGATCAGTATTGCTAGGAAACACTATATTTTTGTGATTTTTCAGGGGGTGGGGTGACATGGACCCCCTGTCCCCTTCTGGATCCGCGCATGTAATGCCAAAGGGATTTTACATAGATTGATTTACACTAATTTAAAATTAAACATTAGCACTCATGTAAAATCCCCTGGCAAAGGGAATCGATCGAAATCAAATTTTAGTTTAAACAATATTTATTTCGAATGTACAATGCATTTATAACAATACGATACTATAAAAGCACATACAATGATCTCATTACAAGCTTTTTAGACTGGTCCTGGACCTTTAAACATTTTTCCATCAATGTGTCAAAGCATATACTTGTAGCTGGTCTAACTCTGATGGCCCTGTTTTAAAACAGAGCCATTAAAGTTAGGCTAGCTGTTTAAAAGATAAATCAAAATTAGACCAGTTACAATTATATGATATAACACATTGACGAAATATTGTTTTAGGACTGGAGCCAGTCTACAAGCTTTTATATGAATGTATCATCTCCTGTATAATATAGGACGCGAGGCGAGAAACCTGTCTTCGGGGTCCCGACCAAGTCATACCCAAGCCAGCCTGCTTAGCTGCACAGACTAGCTAGTATAGTTAAATTTTGCCTGTATCAAGCTTTGATATGATACTTTCCAATAACGAGTAACAAAGGCGTTAGTCTGACTGCACGGATGCGCAGTCTGGTCTGTGCCTTTGTTGTTCGCAAACCCCTATAAAACGTTTTCTCTAAATTATTTACATATACAGTGAAACTGAGTGCTGAAACAGACATGCAAGAATTAAGGCCACTTCACATATCACCGAAACAAAACCAAGTGAAAAAATAGAATGCCTTAAAACCTATAATAGATCTATATAAATATCGGGAAATATGTAGAATAACCATGTCTATGCCAAATTATGCATACATGTTTTATACATTTGGTCCTGAGATTCGATTCATGTGTGAAAATGCAAAACGATTTCGTTTCATTTACTGTTTCGTTTCAGCATATATATGTGGAATGGCCTTTCAATAGGGTAAACCAATGTGTCATATATACCATATGTTGTAACACACACAGGATAATTTCACATAACGGAAAGTAATATAAAAACCCTGTAAATTCGGTAATTTTCGCGAATGGCAAAATCATTCTGCCGCTTACTGATGTAGATAAATCATATGTAAATCATACCCTGGGCCCGGAATTACAATGCCTCCTTAAAGTTAAGGTAGACTTAAATTGACGAACTTACTTAAATTTCACAAAAAGTGCATTACAATCATTTTCCCTATCTTAAATGTCTCCTTATTTCGACAAAATACTTAAATATTTAAGGTAGCAGCGAGGCTACCTTAAAGTTAAGACATGGTACTGTGACGGGGTTGCGAGTTCGAACCCCGTCACAGTACCATGTTTTTTTGTTGTTTTTTTTTTTAAATTTATTTTTTTATCAATTATTTATTGAACCGTGGCATGTGATTTCCAACAATGTGGTTTTTTGACATGTGTAGATTCAGACTAGCCTGTGCAGCCGCCTATTAAGCTTAGACAGTCAAAATTCTGTTTGGGCAGTAGCTAAATATTCATAGAATATTCAAAGGCTAGCAAAGGCTCTGATCAAACTGCGCGTATGCGCAGGCTGATCCGAGGCTCTGCTCGTCACACATACCACATTGTTAGGAATCTCATGTAGCGGCTCATTTAAAGATATAATACATAAGCATTTCCAAACCATTTGGGTTGCTTAATATCACTTTACTTGATTGTATCGATTCCTGATCTTTGCACCCTTACTTACTTTAATGACAGCAAACAATGCGTATTGAGTTGATGCATTCAGTGGCATCTCGCATTTGCGTTTTCATGTTTGATTATGTCCCATTTGATGGACACTTTGTATAAATGTTAAAACTGTTTTCCAATAATGCTTAAAGGACACATGTGAAAATATGATACAATAAAAATGAAGAAAAAGACAGGATTCGAACCCGCGCAAAATGGAAAAATAAATGTACGTTCTACTGCCAGCGACTCTATCTGCTGAGCTATACAAGATGGTATCAAACAGTTTTCAAACTACACCTGACTGCTGAATATGCCAGCCTACTGTTTTGATTTCAATGTTTACAAACATGCAAATGTAAACATGGTCATTAGATCTTGGCAGCACTATAGAAGGTTTTAAGGAGCGATATCGTTTCTATACCACCACGATAACGTATATCCACGCGAGGATCCATGATTTTTTCGTCGGGTTTGGCGGTGGGGAGGGGTCCAAGCCCGACTGACTGAAATTAGCTCTGACGTTGCTTTTTCTCTTCTTTTTTCTGTAAGTCCTCAGCTTATTTTGCAGAGGGAGTCCAGCGATCATGGCTTTTTCAAAGAATACTAACATTAAACTATAACTTTCCGATATTCCATGGAGAAGGGCACTCTAAAATTTCCAGGGGGTCCAACTTTTCCCAGGTGGAGGGGGTCCAATTGCATATTTCTATATAAACCTCTAGACGTAGTGATTTTCCAGGGGGCTGGGGTCCGGATCCCTGCCACCTCCTCTGGATCCGCGCGTGGCATCGTTAACTGGGTTCGTCCACACATCGTCTTGGCCAAAAGACTTAGCATGACACTCACTCCATTGATGCAAGTTCTGTGCGGCTGTGGTAAACAACGACAGGGTCCTACTGTTTAGTGATTGGAGATGCGATTGGGGTTTCAAAAAATGCCATGAGTAGGGTAGTGCATCGTGTATCAAAGGCGTTTTGTGCTATGGGATATTGTATTATTCCCAACAGTGGGTGTGAAGGAGTCTTAACATATAAAATACCGAATTACCCACATGCTTTGTCCCACACTGTATGCGGCGATCACAAATGAACTGAATTGCTAGAAACGCTGTTTTGTATTTAAAAAAATGCGTATCGCTGCCTATCAGGTACGATTTTTTAGTAATAAGGTTGAAGGGTTCATCACATCAAGAAGTCTGCGAGTATTCTATAACTACCCCCCCCCATCCCCTGTTAAGCATATAAACAAACTAGAGGATCTGAAGGTCCTGTAGCGCTTACCTGATCTCATTGATTAAATTAAAATAGGTCAAGGTCAACTTAGGCTTATTATTGAAACATATTTTGTTTTACCATATATGGGAGTGTTTTTTTTCTCTTGGAATTATCACGTATGCATTGTAGCGCGTTGTGGCTCAATTGGTGCCTTTAAATTAAAATAAACTAGCTAAGTATATGATAATCAGCCAATTTCTGGCTTGCCATTGGGAATTTATGTGTCCAAAATGTGTACATGTGCGCTATGTAAGTCATTAGTTATGACTCGACAGGGCTCGCGAAGTAAATGGGTAACCGGGTGCCACTTTGGCAGAAATATTTGTAGCTTATAGCATGGCATCAGTGTTGTACAGCTCAAGTCGGATGAAAATCCCGAATTTACGTAGACCTCGAAGTCTCACAAATTACTGATATTGCTTGGGAGCGCAGTGCTTCAGTGGTAGAGTGCTTGACTCTAGACCGAGGGACCGCGGATTCGATTATCACCGGCGTAACTGCGTTGTGTCACTGAGCAAGAACATTTATCCTAGCTTAGTACTAGTTCAACCCTGAAAGCCCCGCCCCTTTATAACTGAAAGATTGTTGATGGGACGTAAATAATCAAATCAAACAAACAAACAAAACTGATATTGTACTGTTTACCTTAACTTTAAACATTCGTATGAGCAAACTGCAACCGAGCTAGCACGATATTATGGTACTTATCGCATAGGCGAGCAACCATGGATTGCTCAATGATCCACATAACCTGCCAAATCAACCTCACCTTAAAATATGCACGCGTGTGATGGTTCAGAAAAAAGAATAAAAAACTTAACCCCCACTGGATAGCTGATCATGCATCATTTATGTTAGGTTATGCGGATGGGATAAGCAACACAGTATCATTGGTTAGCCCATAAATAGTCTACAACGAGCTAGATGCATGTTGACTGCTCCCACAAACACACAAAAAACATGATCATCGCGAACGAGTTCGTGTGTACTCCCCCCTATCCCCCCCCCCCCCCCCCCCCCCCCGCCGCAGATCACCCCCACCTGCCCTCCCTTCCCGTCTCCTCTAAAATGACGCCTACACTCTTTTATGAAATGGAAAATATCAACACAAGTAATTCTGCGTCGTGGGGAGGGTTTTAATGAGCAGGAATTACTCTATTTTGTAGTATTTTTCGAGTCCGCTGATTAATTTACAGGACGCGCGAAACATTTGGGTCGCTTACAGTCATTAAAACTCTATATTTTTCGTATATCCTCGTAAGCCTTTCCGTCAAATTAACGATTTTAGCCGAGGATTTATACTTAAGTTAGGTTCACAAAAACGGTGCATTATAAATGCACATTTAAGATAGAATCTTAACTTTAAGAAATATTGGAGTTAAGTTCATAAAAGTCTACTTAACTTAAGGAGGCATTGTAATTCTGGGCCCTGGTCGCTAATTTTAAGCGTGGCAAAAATGCCCTATTTGCGAAGACAATATGTTACAGCATTAAATAACATTAAATAGCATGTAATAATTGCAAAAACTATTTCCCCCCCCCCCCTTTTTTTATAACACAATAGACCCCTTTTACATTGTTATCACCCTTAGCAATCCCTCTTCAATTGAAAAATCGATAAAGTAGTCATTGCAAATGAAGGGGCAGATTGCTAACATTGTCATTATTCTCGAAATAAGACAATTTTACGTTTTCATGAACATTTTGATTAATTAGTGTAAATAAACATTGAAATCGAGTAGATTCCGCGAATATGAAATTTTCTGAACACGCATGCATAACTACATGGACGTATAAATTACATCTTATTTTAAAGGGGACATATTGAACTTTTTCATTTTTCATTGCAAATTCCTTTTATATGTCGTATTTTATGTATTTATTAAGAACCCAGATCGTTTTCCACAATGTTCAGTGATAAAATGAGAATAATCATCATTTTCTTTCAGCTTGAGCGCTTTGTCAATAAAATATCGACTCGCTTACTTCCCTTGAATTAGTTACTTCCCTTTGCTATCGGAGTGTCCTGATGACGTCACAGAGGCAGTTTATGAAAGACTGTTAGTATAGAATCGTGTTGGATTCCGATATTTTTTTAATATTCTCGGATTAAGAAGGGGTTATGTGTTGCAAATATCACTGCATTACGCATTCTGATCAGTGGGTCCGCTCTCAATAAATTTGTGGATAGATTTTTTGTGTTTTAGTGAATTGAAAGCCCTACGATAACCTTTTTTAGCTGGAAATCTCCGAGACAATTGAAATTCAAGCGAATACGCGTTTATACGCACGAAAAAATCGTGAAATGATTTGTAAACCTGAACGGCGAGTTATCTTCAATTCAAGAAATAAACTCGGCATTTTAATTCTGTAACGAAATGAGTTATAAATATTAGGCTATTTCAGTCTATGCATCTGAACCTCCATTGAGTATATGTGTTTTGAATTGATTCTTTGCATCGCAGTCAACATCCTTTAAGTCATGTCAGGTTGGTCTTCCTAGGTTGAAGCAGTACTTAGCAGGAATTAATGTGTCTTGCTCAAGGGCACAACGCAGTGCCGCCGGTGAGCTCGAGCCCGTAGCCCTCCGATCTCGAACCAAGCACTCTAGATACCACTATGGATCACTTTGTCACTGCGCTCCCCAACAAACTCCAGTGGGGATTTATATCAGTCTGTACATAGGGCTCTTAACTTGCTCAATCTTTGATTACCGAACGCATCAAGATAATGTTGATTACCGAACGCATCAAGATTATGTGGGCTGACTCGTCGAGGTGAATGTTCAATACGGCATCCGAGTTTATTGGAGAGAGAGAGAGAGAGTTCTAAACCGGCTCGTAAAATTTTGCACCGTAACTGCGTATTCTAGGGCAAGAGCCTAGCAGAGCGGCTAAGTTTTGCTCTGTTCCTTCATCACCGACTATGTTCCTAAGGTTAGCCTATCTGTGTATGAGAGTGGCAGATACTGTCGAGACTTGCGCAGATTCTGACTATTCTCAAGAGCTCGCCTTGTCTGTGTTTGTCGAAATCGTCTCGCGAGACGCTTCCAATGAACGCATTAATTAATAGTTTATAGCCTTGTAGAAAACATAAAACGGGATCTATATTGCACCAGGCGCCAGTTTCATCAAAGCATTTCAGACGTGTTTTTGTCTTTAAAATATCTTAGGACATGTTTAAGACAAAATTCGTCTTTCATCAAACTCTTGATATTTAGGAAGTTCTCACTTTTTGTCCTATACGAAGGACAAATAAATCGGTGTCCCAGCTGATACGTTTGTCCTAAATAGTATGTACATGTACAATGTACTAACGACGGCTGTTGCTTTTCAAGTGATATTTGAGGCTGAATAGGACGATAATCGGCCAAGGCTTATGCTAAGTTTACACTATGTCCCCGGCGGCCATGGCAGTCACGATTTCGGCCACCGTGGACGAAACGGGGTGACCGTAACACAACGTAGGGGAACGGGGTCGACAAACGTAGCTCGCCGTGGTTGCCGTGATCGCCGGGACAGATTTTTAAACAGTCAAAAAATTTGCCACGGCAGCCACGGCGGGATTGACCTACTTAAATGTGCCGTAGTAGAGCGGGGAGAACGCAACAAAACGTGACGGAACGTAACAGACCTTAACACAACTTGGAGTATGTCCGTAGCTGGACGGCTTGTTACGAGACGGCAACCCAAGGTCTGTCAAGGTCTATCAAGTTCTGTTGAGGTCTGCCACGTTGTCCTAACCCGTCCTCATAGCTCGAACCTGAACATGGAGTCTAAGAATCCCAAATAGATGCATCTGAGGAGGAAAGTAGTGACAAGGGCAGAAATAATCATTACTGAATGGACTTGGGTAGTCTCATTGTATTATAGAGGTGTCATAGGTTATTTGTTTTGTTTGTTTGTTGTGATTCTTTACGTCCCATCAACAATCTTTCAGTTATGCAGGGACGGGTCTTCCTGGGTTGAACCAGTACTAAGCTAGGATTAATGTGTCTTGCTCAAGGATACACCGCAGTGACGCCGGTGAGGCTCGAACCCGCGGCCCTTCGTTTTCGAGTCAAGCACTCTACCACTGAGTCACTGCGCTCCCTATCATAGGCTATAATTTCGCGGGGCAGAATATTGCATTTATTTCTCTGATGATCAGTCAGTGTAGACATTGATAAAATGCTGCATTGTGCGCCATTTCATTTGAATCTTCTGTGTTTTTAAAACTCATAAATGAGTCACTAGAGTTCAAAGGGTTAATGCTGATACCAATGGCTGGTGCTATTGTTTCAAGACTCTCGTCGAACAGTTTCGAAGAGTTTTGGAGGCCTGAAATGCGTTAACATCTTCGATGCGAAACTCTCTTGCTATATCCCAATTGTTGCATTCGTTCTTCCAAAAACCATGCCCGCACTTTGCATCCGTCTTTAACCTTCCTGCTAGACGATCATTCTTCTATATAGCTGCTGGTGGCCCCCATGTACGCTCCTAGCTATTATATAAATACATGTACGAAATCGGCCTCTTCATTGCCATAACATGTAATGATGTTTTTGATGAAGGGTGCATAATATAACGATTGCATCAGCTTTGTGGACCTCCTCTTTATACCATGGGCATATTGGGCTCGAACACTATTCGTCGCCCACGTTTCTTCGTAGAAGGCTTGACAGAACTTGATAGACGTAGCAGAACTTGATCGCAACGTAACAAAACGTGAGAGGTCCCAACAAAACGTGGCAGGCCGGGAGGAAACGTAGAACCATCCGTGACAGACCGTAGCGCGCCGGCGAGCCTCTGTCACGGCAGACCTTGACAGACCGTGAGAAAACGTAGCGAGACTTAACAGAACTTGAACACAAAGACAAAAATGACTAAAAACACCACGGCGAGCTACGTTTCTGGCTACCGTTACTGCGGTTGCTGCCGGGAACATAGTGTTAACCTAGCATTAAAAACCTAGAGTGTTCAGAGACAGGAATATTTGCTTTACAATTATGCTTCTTACTGACCTGCCTCCATATTTCTATAAGTTTCGGCGTTGAAAGCATACCTTAGCCCCCCCCTCCCCCCCCCCCCCCCCAACATCTGGCTCTACTTGTCTACTTTTCGCCACATAGCCGTGCAAGGAAGTTGTTACTCTTAATTTCATTCACCATGATAAATATGGCTTTGTCGTAGGTATTGCGGAGAAAATTTATCCATAAATGTAGCATGGCGATGGTTTCGGTGTTCATGATTTCCGTCACACACACAATACAAAGGCAAAACGTCGATTTCATCAGAAAGACTGAAGAATGCCGTAAGCTGACCCGTGATCCTAAAACGTATCAGATCTGTGAACTTAATGGCAATTTCTATACTATTTTTGTTTTTAAAATTTGTTCTGTTCGCTTGCTTATTTTTTGTGTTTTAATAGTAATAAATGTGTATTGAATACGTCTTGATGAGCTTCACAGTGAAAAAAGAATTCCACCACCCGCAGGTGTGCACTATTATCTCTGTGTGAGTCCGTCCATCCGTGCATACCTTTGCAACTCGTAAAAATGCTATTACTCTTGCGCCACATGGTGTATTTTGATCAAATTATGCATCATTCTGCAGGAAATTATCAATTTGCTATCCATAAATTCCTTCTGACGCTGGTTACTGATTAATCTACGTTCACCATTTGTCGTGTAAATTACGGTCAGTTGATTTCGAGATATTTTCGCTCAGAGGTGGCTTGTGTCAGTCGAAGCATCTATATAGTCGGGTCAGAATATTCGCTGTCCATGTAGTGTAAGTTTGGTTAAACCAAAAAGAGACAAACGTGTGTTTGTCTCTTTGATTAAAAGATTTACATCATAATCTTTTTAAGATGGCGACTCATATGGGACAATATTAGCTGTTATCTGTTTTATCTGCGCGATTATCTCCCTTGAATATTGACCACTCCCGCAACTTACCTGTTGAAATCTGTGGCATCAATTACACAGAAAAGTATGCAACACTTTAAATAAATTATTAATAACTAGCTTATTATTAAGCTGCCATTATTTTATATGTTATCAAAAGAAAATTTAATGTTTTATCTTTATAATGATATAAACAAATACGAAATAGCTTAATATTAAGTTTTGTCAAATTGTTCATCTTTTTGACTGGTAAAATCCCATTAATTTCTATGTAAACTGACTGCAAATGCCCTTGGTGAGCCTTTTATGACCCCAAAATAATCATGTTCTGATATTTCTCGATGTTTTATAAGTTATAAATGGTATCTCGATCACCCTACGATATCAACCATATAAGTTTCACAGAAATAAAATAAATTTTAGTTCTGTCATTTTTAGGTTGAAAATTGAGTTAAAGCGCCTTCTTGAAAGGGCGGAGAAAATGTCTAAGTTCTCATAGTTTGTGTCTATTATGCTTCCGCACTATTCAATATGCCGATAATGTCGAGAAACCTAACATCATTTTTAAATAGAAATTTAAGGGGAAAACTAAGCTGAATGAGAGACAAGATAATAAAAAAAAATCTTGAAGGCAAATATTACTGTCCAATAGATATCATTAAAGGATTAACTGATAAGGGACAGTTTCAATATCTTACAAATTTAAAGGGGCCTCAAGTGGGGAATTACCTGTATACAACACAATTTCTTTTACTAAGATAAAGATTAATATTTTATCATAAATTACCTAATCCCTTCATGGGACCACTTTTTTGCCCATGTAGGGAAGTCATAATCACCTCATTATGACTTTCCTTTTGATCTGCCCAGTATGACCCCTGGAGAGAGTCATAATGAGTGGTACCAGTATTATTGCTAAAATTTCTGTCTTTAAAGGAAATTTTTAGAAAATAACATTACCATAACTTATCAAACCGAAATAAAAATAATTTTATTACAAGTTGCTTCAAATTACTTTTTTTTAATATAACAATTATTTTTTTTATAATAATAATACTTATTTTATTATTATTATTATTATTATTATTATTATTATTATTATTATCATTATTATTATTATTATTATTAATGCCTAAATTTATTGAAAGACTTTCATCTGGCAGTATATTCCTACTTAATTCTCACACCGGATAGGCGGCAATCGAATACACTTATATGATCGGCGAACGAAGATCAAAATATTTAGAACCATAGTTTTCGATTGCTAATCGTGGCCCGAATGGTGACAAATGGCAATTTAAAACACTGTTTCTATCCGTTTTCGATCCGCGTCTGTCGATTAGCGTTTTCGATTGCCACCTATTCGGTGTGCCTCTGGTGAGAAACGATTTTAAGACGTTCATAACGGGATATGCGATAATCCTAGGTGTCAGATAATCCCTTGGGCTAAGGTCTTATCTCGGTCATAAAATACTGATTTTACGGTTTTTACCGAATAAACGACTCTGCATAAAGTGTCCTGTGTGGAAGCCTATGCATTCTATTAAAAACTTATGCATAAATAAAATGGTGTGTATCAGATAACCAGGCTGATCACAGTGTTCGTGCTCTGTACACCCTTCTTACTAGTTTTGTCATGCGGCGTCTCGTCAGGGTCTTTACTGTTCAGTATAACAACCTTTTTCGGTCATACTACCAAAACTGTCACTTCATGTTGGTGCTCAGACTGCGCAAATGGAGTCGTTTGAAATTCTACTAATGTTTAGGTTTTGCAATTACAGTAAAAGACATGCATATATTATGCCGAAGAGTACTAAAATGAAGCAAAATCAACGGTGTAGATCCAGATACTTCATAACAAGACGTCTCTCCGTGCCTGAATTTTTGTAATAATTGAACATTTAAATAAATTGTAAACTAATAGTTAAGTTTTAAGTGATGCCATTTAATTCTTCCGGAGAAGGTTAAACTTGAACGAACAGCAAAGGTTCGGGTGAGATGGCACAGCGCAGTCAGGCCTGATCCATTGCTGTTTGCGTTCCATATCTCTCAGTTAAAAATTCCCAAAATACACAGATTTAAACAAATCTCTTCACACCGAGCTGATCGGGACCAGTAAGAACCAGAACTGACGAAAAACAATTTATAATTTCAACCGTAAACAGCAATGGGACTGTTCAGACTGCGCAGATAATTTACTATGCGCATATGTTGTTCCGAGAATTCATGCTTAACAGTAGCATCTGAGAAGTGCAAACAAGAAACTGCGATGGGCATGTAATATATGCACATACTGGCCTGCTCCATTAATGTTCGCTGTTGGAGAGCTGAAACATAAAATCATACAGTCGTTTAATGATGTGGTCATCTTATTGACACAGCGGGAACTCAGTGGGAGTTCGCTCATCTGCGTTAAAAGTGTGAAAATAGTTGATAAGGATTTGGCCTAAAGCGACTGTTCTCATTAATTTTGACTGCGTTATAATCCTGCATTATGTTTTTTAACTTGAAGCGTAGACGCTGATCAGACCCTTTTTGTCAAACTCAATGTTCTTTACCTCGGACCCAGTCCGAGTCTTTACAGATGTTGGCTGATTTTATTTTCGAAAAAAAGTGTACATTATGGATCCAGATAAAGATCGAGCTCACCACA
Source organism: Loripinus fragilis (assembly GCA_964019695.1). Taxonomy (NCBI): domain Eukaryota; kingdom Metazoa; phylum Mollusca; class Bivalvia; order Lucinida; family Lucinidae; genus Loripinus; species Loripinus fragilis. The sequence continues at coordinate 52,418,085 of OZ026530.1, forward strand.
TTTCTGATAATTCGTTTACTGATTATTTTTGATAAATTAAAGGAAAACGAAATACTGGAAGAAACGTATGCTTTATCTGTTCAAAATATGTCAAGCAACATAAATTTGGTGAAAACAAGAAATATGTGCACGATTGAATAGGATTTCTGTCCGTTTTAATATGTCAAATAGCGATTTTTCATTCGCTTCAGAGTGCCGCCATTGATTTTGGCTTGGTTCCCGTTTTTGTAAGCGATATATAGACGCAGCGCGGAAGCCAGCATCCCGGATGTGACGTCACTTACTCAATTTCTTGTTTATTGCTCACCGCTAGCGCCATGTTGTTTATGTGATTTTATCAGAGATTTATATCCGAATTTACCCGTAATCTAACTATTATTTGTGAAAAGTTTTGTCTTCTTAAAATTTCTAGTGAAGGATAAAGGTCGACTGAAAATATGCCGCAGTGTCAGGCCATTAATTGTTCCAATAGACAACACAGAGGAGGGAAGAGTTTTTTCCAGATACCGGACCCGAGGAAGTCAAAGTTTCATCGCGCGTTATGTAAAAAGTGGCTGGATCTTCTTAGAAATGATAAACTCTGTATCAGCAATTTTGTGGGAAATAAAAGCCGTGTTGTGTGCGAGGACCATTTTCTCCCGGACTGTTTCGAAGGCGTGTTTTCAAATAGTGTTGCGGCGTCCTTGAACTTCAAGCATAAAAGAAAACAGCTGAAGCCGGATGCACTTCCTACGATCGTACATGTGAATACAGATACTAGTCAGGCACATAGCAGAAGATCATCAGACCAGATTAAGAAAAGACGCGAAGCTCAGGTAATAATAAATTCCTTTTAGTTCTACCAAGTCGTCAAAATAAAAGGTGTCCAGATCAATGGAAATAAAACAAGAATAAGCTTTCACAAAATAAACTTACCACCAGTGACTTGTACTAGTTGTAGACCTCACCGGTAGAGTACAGTTGTCCCCATTAATTTAATGAACAACTTACACCCTGCCTGGGAACACTTCAAGTATACCTGACCCCAGGGAATGGGGGTAAGATAACTCCTGGCGTGCACTAGTTGTGATGTAAGACTCAGCTTAACATTCTGCTAGTTAAATGATTGGGGCTGCCTCCCCACACCCCTGCTTCATTTTCATGTAAGGAATATCTAATCATTTGTATGTCATGCTTTTGTGATCCTTTCAGATTCCAATACGGTGACTAGTTCTGTGACCATAACCTAGTTTGTAAGTTGTTGTGTGTACTCAAAAGAACCGTCTCAATGAGAAGGTTCTTTTGAGCACCAAAACCCATGTTAAAACTGGAGGGTAAGAAAATATTTACAATTTTAGGCTCAAAATTTTTTTAATGTACAGTGTAAACCTGTGCAGCATTACTTGCTGTTTTGACCCATTTAAGCCGAATTCTTATCAATTGGGCCTGTCCATTTCCATTTAAAGGGTTGTTGGGTGGTATTTTACATTTTTATTCAGGGAGTGCAGTGGCTCAGTGGTAGAGTGCTTGACTCAAGACCGAAGGGCCATGGGTTCAAGCCTCACCGGCGTCACTGCGTTGTGGTCCTTGAGCAAGACACATTTATCCTAGCTTAGTACTGGATCAACCCAGGAAGACCCGTCCCATTATAACTGAAAGCTTGTTGATGGGATGTAAAGAATCAAACAAACATTTTTATTCAAATTTCAATAGAACATACTGTAAGCAAACAGTGGAGACCCTGATCAGATGCCACATTCTGCAGTGTCTGATCTGGGTCTGCACTGTTTGTCTATGTCCCACAAAAAGGACGCTTTGCTTAAATATATAGGTTTTAAAAGAAAGTTTGTGGAAAACCATGTACCAGGATTTAAACAACATGTAGCACTCCCAGAGTGCTCACTAGGATTTTGAAAACAGGAGTCCCAAAGCCCTCTTTGCCAAAAAGTGGGAGTCCCACAACAAAAAAATAATATAGCCTCCTTCAAAAAATAGGAGTCCCAGTACCAAAAATGGGAGTTCAGAACTGCAAATCGTCAGTTAGTGAGAGCTCTGACTCCTTGATGTACATTTATAAGTTAGTCAAACAATGTTTTTGAAAAAAAGATTTATCCCCACAGACATCTGTTGCTGTTCATATGAAATACCTTTTCTATATTCCAGATCAGAGAAGTGCTGAGAAAAGAGATGAAGAAATCTTCTAAGACTAACAGTGCGACTATAATGAGTCCGGCAGGGGATGATGTTTATCAGGACGCCACTCCATGTACATCAGATATTTCAACTAGTGTCCATGTAAGTATACATATAATAGCGCTTTCAAGCGGGCCCTTCTTTTCCCTACATTTTTTTATTTGCTCCTACTCTTTCATGAAAATGCCCTACTATTTCACTCTAAAATGTCATCTAGGCGTAAAAATACACAATTTTTTCCTCACTCGCTTCGCTCGCTCAGATTTAATGCAAAATCTTCTATGTAAGTCCAGGGAGCACGTGGCTAAACACCTCAATTCTTAATTTTTAACCCAAAAAAGTCTCTCTGTTAACTATTACTATTGTCACAGGTACTCATAGTAATGAATTTTGTACTTGGAAAGCCCTACTATCCCTACTTTTTTACACCGATAATCCCTACTTTTTTCAAATGTTTATCCCTACTTTTCCCCTTATTTTCTGTTGATAGGCACTTGCAAGTCTGTTTAGAATTTTGCTACAGTTTTCCAAACCCCTGCTAAAGCTGTTTCACCTGTAATTTGTCAGAAATGAATTTTTTCATCAATTTTCAAAAACTGTGAAGTTTCACAGTGAAGACCCATTATATGTCACATAACTATGGTATTAAAGGGGTAATTTATTCAAAACAATCTTCTGGAAGAGAAATACAAAAGAAATTTTGATTGGCAACCCCTTTAGATCCAAAATGCACTATTCCATAATTTTTCAGTCTGTGGGATAATAAGAGTGAAAAATGATAAACAGGGCCTAAGGATAACAACTGGCATTTAAATGTTATGTTTGGGGTGCTTAAAAGAACTATCTCCTTGAGACAGTCCTTTTGAGTACCCACATATGTTTTAGTTAAGGTATTAAATGGCAGTGGCTATTGACAGCGGGCTGTCATCAGCGATTGCCTTTTTTAATTACATGCTCTTATCAAGGGAACTAATAAGCCTTTTAGAACAATTCTTTGTGTTACATTTATTTATTTAGATAAATTCAATGTTCAATCTAGAGGGGCCGGGCCATGGGGAAATTGGCCCATTTTATGAAGTGGCCCCTTGCTAAGGCCAAATAAAAATTAATAATCATGTTCTGGGAAATGGGTCTGAAAAAATTAGGTAGGGAAGGGGCACATATTTTTTTCTGGAAAAATTATTAGTAACCATTTCAAATGGCATTTCGCCTTTCAAAATGCATCAAATTATATTTTTTCATAAATCTGAAAAAAATCTAGGTTTCACCAGTAAATTAAAGGTAGGGTTAGACTACCCTAAACACAGGTACATGTATTTATTTATTTGGCCTAAAAAGAGTGGGCAGGGCCAATCCCAGGGGGTGGGGGGTACTCTGATTTTTTCATACATATGTAGGCTCGTTTAATTTTTTGAGTTCAAAATTTTGAATTTCAATATTTAAGGGGGTTTTCAGAAAAATAAATATTTTTTAGGGTATGAAGCTTTTGCAGATATTTTTTGGGGTCATCATAAAATTGGCCTATGTTTATGGATCATTTCGATGTATTTTAGGGTCAATTCTAAAGGTCATGGTACAGAATGGGGATATTTTTGGGTTGCAATTATTATAAATATTGTTTTTTTGGTGCTTGAAATTCCTGATATTTTTTGGGGTGAAGGGTAGATGCTGGGTCCGAGCCTACATAATGCAGAAAAATTGAGAGTACCCCCCCCCCCTCCCCTTGGGCCAATACCAACAGGGTGTAAAAACACATTTTCTCCTGCCTGATCTGGGTCCAAGCTATTTGCAAAGGTTATCAGCTGATGACAAAAGTTGCCGCTAACTGGCAATGAGTTAAATACAGAACAACTTCTTGATACTTCTTTCTGGCTAAAACCTTGGCTTAAGTCAATTTCATTTGGTTCCAACTTTCTCCATTTGGCTTAGGCCAAATATAAACAATTGTGTGTTTCAGGTTACCCGACGGTGCCTAGTTTTTTACATAATTAATATGACTTCCTCAAGTAATTCTTCCAAAAGTACTCGTCCTACAGGATGAGAGCTTTGGGGAGAATTACTCGTCCGTTCTAGATTTCACTTGTAATTACTAGTGGATGAGTGGACTTTTTGTCCCCTTGGTACCCTTGTCCTGCTGAACTCGGAAATATCCTCTGTAGTAAAATAGTGTAGATCTAGATCAGGTGGCCTCCTGTAGCCATTTGATCAAAATCTTCACTGTTTTACGTGGAGCCTCAGAATCTGTCACTTTTTTGTTGAAAAATCACGACCAAACTGGCTAGAAAATAGAAATTTTTATTTAGCAGGACTCAGTTTCTCATGTTGTGATATATAATTGTACTTTGATATTTTCTTTGTAGGAAGAAGTTGACGAAGCCATGGAAGTGGAAGAAAGTGTATGTGACAAGTCTGTGCAGGTGGATGATTGCAACATGCAATATGTTTTGGATTGTGGACATCCCTGTGTCATGTGTATGCACAGAGACAATATTCCAATATCAGCTTTAAATAAGGATCATTGTTATTCTAGTGTTTATTATAGTGTTGTGAATGATACTGCTGAGCCCAGTGTTAAAATTAGCTCAGCAAAACCTGTTGATACATGTAGTGAGCAGGATTCTCAACAACAGTTACAGGTAAATGATTTGTCATGTTTTGTTGGAACATCATCTACCCCTATAAAGAAAGTAAGTATTCCACTTTCATCAAACTTGGAAACTGTGAATATGGAAAATGATGATCTTTTGGATCTTTCTGTAGTTAGCAATACATACAGAGATGATTCAAAAGATCAGACATTTGAACTGCCCTCAGACTTGGAATCTGAAGCTGAATCATTATGTAGTGCAGATGGCTGTAATTATATTGATTCTGTTGAAGATAAAAAGTTCATTGTTTTTAATTCATGCTTGCAGGATTTATTTGTTAGGCTAAAATGTGCAGAGTGTGATTCTGCTGTCGATCCAGATGATATCCAAAGAGACGAATCTGATGGCACACTCATACGATGCTCGGTGTACTGTTCAAGTGGTCATTTAATTATCAGGTGGGCGTCTCAGCCAATTTTTGGTAAGATGCCTGCTGGTAATTTATTGGCATGTGCAGCCACCCTTTTTTCTGGTCAGACATATTCTCATATATCACAGTTTGCATCTTTCCTGAATTTAAAGTTTGTATCCCATACAACATATGACAAAATCCAGCGGCAAAATCTTATGCCTGTAATTATGCACACATGGTCAACATTTCAGAATGAAATACTTAAACAGGTCAAAGACAGTGGAAGAATGCTTCGTTTAGCAGGGGATGGCAGGTGTGACAGCCCTGGGTACAGTGCCAAATATTGCACATACTCCTTATTGGACATGGATTCTGATACAGTTGTTACATTTGTTGTGATTCAAGTCAATGAGACAGGTAGTTCATGTAGGATGGAGGTGGAAGGCTTTCGTCGTTGCATGAACTACTTGTTGGAGCTTGGCTTTACCATTGAGGTTCTTGCTACAGATCGCCATGTTCAAATACGGAGTGTGATGAACAAGGAGTTCAGCAATATTAATCATCAATTTGATGTATGGCACCTTGCAAATAACTTGAAGAAGAAATTGACACAGAGGGCAAAAAGCAAAGGGGCTGAGGAGCTTAGTCCTTGGATAAAGGCTATCTGTAACCATTTGTGGTGGTGTGCAAGGAATTGTAATGGGGACAAAGTGTGGCTAGAAGAAACCTGGAAGTCTGTTGTGTTTCACGTTGCAAATGAACACGAGTTTTCAGGTGATCTGATCACACGGTGTACTCATGAACCTCTTGATCCAGAGGTTGCAAGGAAGAAAAAATGGTTACAGAAAGGTTCCAAAGCCCACAATGCTTTAAAGGAAGTTGTTTTAGACAAGCGCCTTGTAAAAGACATTCGCCAGCTGAGCGAATTTTGCCATACTGGTAGTCTTGAGGTCTATCACAGTTTAATGACAAAGTATGTGCCCAAGCGACAAGAATTTGATTTTGATCAAATGGTTGCTCGGACAGCATTAGCTGTGATTGATCACAACATGTCTCGTAATAGACTTCAGGCTACCAATAAGAAGGGTGAAAAACAGTTCAGACTGGTATGTCCAAAGGCAACATCTGAATGGGTGGTGAAACCGGTGTACGAAGCTAAATCTTATGACTGGGTCTATGCAATGTTGAAAAAAGTTGTATCGGAGAAAGAGTGCAGAACTCTTTCACCTGTGCAAGTATCCAGGAAAGGAAACATTGCGCGTACACCTGCACCACTCAAGTCAGATGTTATTCTGAAGCTGTCTTCAAGATTTAAGTAAACATCAGGACTTAAGTTAAGAGTGCATATCGAAAAACTAATTTTCTTATTTCTCAACCAAAATATATGTTGTGGGTACTCAAAAGACCTGTCTCAATGAGACAAGTCTTTTGAGCATGTTTAACGCTCAAAATTTGTTGAACATTAAATTTCACTATATATGTACATCAGTTTTAACATTTTATGGTGCACAAAAGAACCGTCTCATTGAGAAATTATAAGAAAATTTATTTTCAATTGTCACAGGTAGGAAGAAACTCCATAAACAGAACCATCCTCTCTGAAAGAGGCTGCTGAAAAAAAGTTGACAACAAAACGCATGTTTTCCATTCAGTGCTTTTATCATGCTTATGGTGTACATGGTAAACGAGTGAAAAAAGGAGAATGCAGTGCTCAGCTATGATCTTATCACTTTTTATAGTCCAAGTTGATGTGAGCTGAAACGTCTGTACAGTTTTGTCTGTATCTTTTTTGTCAAAAGGTAAATAAAGTTTGTTTACCTCCTGACAAACACGATTCAGATAAACCGTATGTAATTTGCAGCTCACATCAGCTGGGATAAGACTTCGAAATACCAGTGTGGAGCACTACATTCTCCTTTTTGCTATTTTACACATTAAAGTAAGAAAGAGGGCAAAGAGTGGGAAAAGTACTTAGTGGGAAATGTGTTTTAGGCAGGTTTTTTTCAGCCGCCATTCACAGAACTTGCGGTTCAATTTATGAAGTTTCCTACCTGGGATTGTGCACTTTTTATCTTGAGGCTGGAGTTTATTATAAGACCACATTCCATTCTGAAACAGGCATATTCCTTTTTAAATATAGCTACTACAATATTTGGGTCATACACTAGAATATGTGCATTTTCAGGGCAAAAAAGTGGTGCTCAGAGATACATGTATTTGATTGATTTGATTGTGTCCTAGCCAACAACTTTTCAGTCGGGATAGGGTTCCTGGGTTGAACCAGTACTAAGCAAGGATTAAAGTGTCTTGCTCAAGGACATGATGCAGTGAAGCCGGTGAGGCTCCATCCCACAACCCTTCGATCTTGAGACAAGCACTCTACCACTGAGCCACTGCACCCGGGGGGGGGGGGGGGGGGGGGGGGGGTACTCTTATATTTGCACACATTCATGGCCCAGGTCATTTTTTGGGGTTCACAATTTTGATTTCATTATTTTTGGGTTTTTTCAGAAAAACAAATATTTTTGGGGTTCAAAATTTTGAATTTCATTATTTTTTGGGGTTTTCAGAAAAACAAAGTTTTTGGGGGTATGAAAATTTTGTGGATATTTTTTTGGGTCACCACAAAGTTGGACTACATTGTATATTTAGTGGTCATTTCTATGCATTTTATGGTCTTTTCTTAAGGGCAAGGTACAGAATGGAGGATATTTTTTGGGTTGGTAAAATTTCAAATATTTTTTGGGGGTGCCTGAAATTCCATATATTTTTTTGGGGTGAACGGTAGATACTGGGCCCGAGCCTATGTATGAAGGAAAAATGAGAGTACCCCCCATGAGCCACTGCACTCCTTAGCAGAGGGATTTACAATATGAATTGCTACTCTGTACCTCGTCAGGTAGGAGAGCACTATAGAATAGGAAAGTAGTCAGGTCCTAAAACATTTCAAACACTGAATCTTATAGAGCCTCCATACAGTTAGTGAGAAATCACTCAACTAGCACCTCGTAAGGTGCAGGCTCTGTGAGAGGAAGTTATGTACATTAGGTCTGATGTAAAAGTTGCAAATAGATGAGTCTGATCAAAATTTGCTTTTCAGGGATCATGTACTAGCTATTTTCCTCCCAGTTTTTAACTTGTTGTCTTTTCTCTCTCATCTGCTCATGCTCTTACATGTACATGTCGGTAGCCTACATTGCAGAAACAATAAATACCTAGTTATGTCTGATACCAGGGACACAGTCAGATCAGGGTTCATATTGTTTGCTTCAATGGAAAAATCTGATCTTAGAAAACCTTTCAAACAGTGAATCTGATAGGGCCTTCATACAGTTAGTGAGAAATCACTCAACTAGCACCTCGATACATGACTATTGGAGTTTCAAATGGTTTGGATCCAGATCAGGACCGAGTGCTGTCGGTCCTGATCTGTATACAAGCTGTTTGCAAAGGTAATCAGCAGACAAAATAAGTTGCCGCTAGCAGGCGGATAGTAATAAAGGCATACCGACTCTATCAAACTTCTTTGAACAAGTGTTTTTCAAAACCTGATTGTTGTCTTTTCATGGCAAAGGTTATTGTAATCACAAATTTTTCATCATGCTATATAATAGTTGTAAAACCCAAATTGCAATAATCATCTCCATATGATTTTTGCAAATTGGTTTTTCAGCTATTATAGCAACAACAAAAAATCAGACACTTTTATAATTTGGTTTTTACAGCTATTATAGTGGGAAAAAAATCTGACTACTTTTTAAGGGTCATGTTCTATGAACTTCTATCCCTCTCAAAGGTTTTATTATTTGAAGCACTAATCTATACATGAAATGTAATTACAGAACTTTACATTGTACATGTTGTAAATTGTTCAAAGAATTTTGAAAGTGTCAATTGGCATTTAGTGTGCAATCTTGTGGAAAGCTGTTTGTAAGTAATATATGTTATGATTATGTACAAGATGATTAATTATGTTGCATTATAATTGCAATTGACTTCACAACAATGTTATTTTCATGATCACCTCTTCAATACATGTAATTATAATAAGGATTTAGTTCCACTTGAATGGGTATATATATAAGGGAAGTTTTTATTGTAGAAAGTTGTTTTACAGATAATTATGCCCACATATTTTGAATGATGATATTTTATACCCCTGTAATCATTGATTTTGACATGTGTACTTCGACCATATTTGTCCTAATATGTGAAATGTGCTCAAAATAACATCTGCTCTGGCAAACAATGTAGAGCCAGATCAGCTGGGCTTCTGATAAAGCCTGCTGAACTGTATCTACATTGGGCTGAAAATAATGACTAATGCCACCACAGACATCTTTAGTATAGTGAGAAATGTCCTGTCTGCTGCTGCACTTTTTATCCCCCGACCCGAAAAGGATCGGGGGATATAGCGATCAGCCTGGCGTCCGTCCGTCTGTCCGTCTGTCCGTCTGTCCGTCCGTCCGTCTGTCCGTCCGTAGACAAAAGCTTGTGCGCTCAATAACTTTTATACCCTTTGAGATATTTTGATAATATTTGGTAGGCATGTATATCGGGTCAAGACGGTGTGTCGCGTGCAAGAATGGTTGCTCTCCCTTGCTGGCCTTTTGAGTTATCTCTCTTGAATGAACTTTATAAGGGGAAGCTTGTGCGCTCAATAACTTTTATACCCTTTGAGATATTTTGATAATATTTGGTAGGCATGTATATCGGGTCAAGACGGTGTGTCGCGTGCAAGAATGGTTGCTCTCCCTTGCTGGCCTTTTGAGTTATCTCTCTTGAATGAACTTTATAAGGGGAAGCTTGTGCGCTCAATAACTTTCATACCCTTTGAGATATTTTGATAATATTTGGTAGGCATGTATATCGGGTCAAGACGGTGTGTCGCGTGCAAGAATGGTTACTCTCCTTTAATGGACTTTTGAGCTATCTCCCTTGAGTGAAATTTAAATTTTATAGGGAGAAGCATGTGCACTTTATAACTTTAATACCCTTTGAGATATTTTGATAATATTTGGCATGCATGTATATCAGGTGAAGACGGTGTGTTGCGTGCAAGAATGGTTGCTCTCCTTTAATGTTTTTTGAGTTATCTCCCTTGAATGAACTTTATAGGGGGAAGCTTGTGCGCTCAATAACTTTAATATCCTTTGAGATATTTTGATAATATATGGTATATATGTATAATAGGTCAAGACAGTCAGCCTTCCACTTTTGTTCGCAGTGACACTCAGTATTATCACATCAAATATATACTCAACAAAAAAAGTTAAGGAAAATGTGTGTTGAGGGGCTGTAACAAAATATCTAAAACATTTAAAGACTTTTGAATTTCACAATAGTATAATGTGACCATTTTTCTTTATAATGGCGTTTAATCTGGGTCTATAGCGTCCACAGCAGCTTTGTAAATCAATGTCAAAGTTGACTGGTCTTCACTCCATTTTTCGCAAAAATTAAATTTACGGAGCAAACATGGATTTTCTTGCATTAACGTTCGCAAGGTCCCCCCAGAAGATGGAGATGTTTAAAACCTAGGACGACAGCTCTGGTGGTTATACAGGGACATTTGATCAGTCAATTGCGCATGAATGAGATGTTGAGGTCTGTTGCCCTGCCTTTTTTGTGCGAAAACTAGTGACAGTACCCGGCCTAGGATAACAATGCCAGAACACACCTCACTGGAATCAGCAAAAACAATGTTGTGCGTATTGACTGGTCAGACATGTCTACAATCTTAACATGTCTATGACATCTTTGGACAGAGGGTCAAATGCATAATAATGGCATCAAGAAACTCCTAGCCCCTCGAAACAGTGTTGCAGGAGATATCGATGCTGATCCCTCAGCACCAAATCAAAAGAATTATTCAGAGTATGCGAAACCGGTGCTAGTCCTAATTTGCCACTGGCTGGGGACATACTCATTACTGAAGGCATTCTAATCTTCAAAATGTGATGTTGAAGGCTATCAAGTTAATTTCATGTGACATTCAAAGGAATTGCATTTCAAGTTTTGAAGACCTTACATGTTATTCATGCATTTATGAGGGAATACTCTGTAGACATTTTTGCGAAAAATGACTTTGACCCCTGGGTTACTTGACATTGTGTCACAACAAAGGCATTGGTGCTAGCAACTTAAAGTAAACATGTTTTTCAACCGATTACATGTATCTTAACAAATAAATAAAAATTGAATAATTGTTTGCTTTGGTGTTCTTATGTTGCATGGTTTTCTGGGATTTCCTTAACTTTTTTTGTTCAGTATATATACTAGGTTGGCTGCTTGTAACTGCATATCAATTACTTTTTGGTCGGGGGATTTGCCATCTCCTCTGATGGCTATTTTTATAAAGCCCATAAATAATATTTTTTGTACTGATCATATATTGTGAGGGTAAGGTCAGACAAGCATGTGGAAACTCAAACTAGTTAGAGGCATGGCTGCTCGCACACATAAGTGAGTGTAGAGATCATATTTGAGGGAAAATTTCGGCCGCTAAGCTAGACCCATTTTATAGCTGCTCATACAGAATGACTTTCATAGGTAAAGATAAACAAAAAAATTAAGCTTAAACTGTAAATATTTTCTTACCCATAATTTTTAATATTCGTTTTTGGGTGCTCAAAAGAACCGTCTCAATGAGACATTTCTTTAAGTACCCACAACATTTGCTTTGGTTGAGAAATATGAAAAATAAGTTTCATTTACACACTCTCAAGTTGATGCTTGACCCTGAGGATATAAAATGTTTTGTTGAGCATGAAATTTCAACTACTCTTACATGTACCAACAAAAATGCTGAAAAATGAAGGCTTTTCTTGATTTCAAAGTCTCAGATGTTTTATTTATCTATATCTTGGTAATACATGTTACAATGCCAAAAATGGTTGGCCTTTTAACATTAGTGATCATGATAAATTTCATGCCCATTTGAGTTGAGCATGAAACAAGATTTATAATCCCAAGGGCCATGAGGAGCTTGCTCAAATAATCTAAAGGTAACAGGTCTGTAATAATGATGGAAATATACACAACATGATGCTATTGAAACGAACAAAGAATCATCCAAATGAGTTTTAATTTATGTGTGTTTTCATTACCATAATAAATGTAGGAATCTGTCAGTTTATAAAGGGTAAATGAGACAAGTTTGCTTGCCAGTGACACATTCTGTTCAAGGGACAAAAATTCAACTCGTCCGCTCGTAATTATAAATGAAATATACGAAGGACGAGTAATTCTCCACAAAGCGCTCGTCCTTCGTCCTGTAGGACGAGTGCTTTGGGAAGAATTACTCGAGGAAGTCATATTACACATTACTCCCTTATGTTCTTTATTGCATACACAATTAAAGGACAAGTGCATGTGTTTGCAGGACTAGTGAAAATTGTAAGTGACCTGTCCTGCAGGACAAGTGCAATATATGTATTGAAATATTTTGTCCCCTGCTGTTGTCTGCTTGCACACAGTTTGGATTCAGGCCAGACCAAACAAATAACGGTATGTTTGGCCTGCTCTGGATCCAATCCGTCAATCTCATTGATGGTTAATTATTTATTACTGAAAATAAGTTACTTTTGGAAAGCCTTGAATCGAATACATTTGGGCCTTGACACGACAAAACAAGTCAAGTTAGTCAGGACCCCTAGAAAATTGAAATTTCAACTGTAGCAAGTATATTTTCTAATCTATTATAGCAATAACAAAAGTGTTGATCAGACTGTGCAGATGCGCAAGCTGGTTTTTGCTTTTGTTGGTCACAAACCGGGAAGACAGGTTTTCCAGCGTCAAGGCCAATTTGTATGTATACATGTATGTACATATATAAGAATTTAACCATGTTTTGTAAAGAATCCTTTGTTTATCAATTGAACTGCTTTGTCTGATCACAACTGGAAAAGATCCTCATTGTTTTCAAAAGCTGATTTGAATCCAGTATAGTCCTCATTAGCTTCAGGAAACTTTTCTCTTACACTCTTGACAACACATGAAGGTATCACTACTCTGTTTCCCTTGCCAAGTTTCTCACCACATAGCATCCAACATACAAACTGCCTATATGCTGCAAGCCGATACTGTCTGAAAGAAAAGAAACTGAATTCTTAGTTTGAGGAATTTAAATGAATATTGGGGAGTTTTCACCTTTCAAAAGCCACGCCTACATGTACGGTACTATCACTCTTTCTTTACTAGTATTGTATTGTCTGCTGATAACATTTGCAAACAATTTCGACCCGTAACAGCCCCACCGTTTTGTCGGCCTGGTCAGGATCCAAACTGTTTGACACTCTGATTGTATTCCTGGAATAGTCTTTTGTAAATTATGATTTTGAAAAAATCAGCAGGCACCAACACATGAAAAGTTATCTAGCATGCAATCCAACGACAGTAAGGTAAACCTTGATTTAATGTGGGAGATTGCAAATGTGCAATTTTGCTTGTGGGACTGCATGTATGTAAAAAAATGTATGTAAGTTGCCTTGGCATTTGTCTGTCAGTTATACACTATCAGTTGACTTTTGATTGACATTCTGGGTTTGGTTCGGAAATGTTTATAGAAGTTACAGTTGTACATGAATATCGGATACTTTTTTTAACGTACATTGTATCTTACTGGAATAACAGTGATGTTGATCAGGTAGTGGGTGTGCATGTTGATCTGAACACATAATTGTTCAATCCTTGAAATGTGTTGACAAGGTCATAATAATATTTTTTAGGCTAAAAACTGAAATAAGTTAATTATTTTTATGCATGTTTAGAGGTTATATAAGAGAAATTACTTTGTGGAAATGCACATAAGGCAAAAAAATATGTATGTTTCAGGTTACATTGAATTTTAAAATAGGGACGGTAGGTACAGTAGGATTTTTTTTTTTGTTAAAAGTTTTTACATGGGGAAACAATCTGGTTGAACTGAGAAATCCCTTGGAAATGCCCTAAAATGCTTCAAAAAATTAGGGTCGAGGGGGGGGGCAAAAATTAGGCATGGTCGAGTAACTTGAAACACACAATTTTTATATATTAGGCCTAATGCATCTCTAACATGTAAACATGTACAATGCACTTGTAATTTATAATTTATACCATTATATTTTTGAGCAATTTTAGAAGAAAACCAGATTAACTAAGAATTTAAAAGTGTGGATGTAGCAAGTGAACATACATGTAGGCCTTGAATAACAATGATGCTGATTAGACTGGTGTTCATGCTGATCAGAATCCCTTGTTCTGCAAATCACAGTTGTTTTCTATTAAAAACTGGTTTTCTCATGTTTTGACGTAAAAATGTGTAAATAGAGGATCTTACATAAGTCCACACGTTTTATTGAATTTACTTAACAAGTTGGTGAAAAGAGATAAAATGTGAGGCTTGTTGAGCATTTTATATCTTTTTGGCAAAGTGTTTAATAAATTTAATAATACAAGAGCACAAATGTTAGATTCTATTTATCATATGAATTAAGATTACTTAGAAATCTCATTTCTGGTTTAAAGAGGTAAGTTGGTCTTTATGTACGCAACATTGTTATGGATGTCCTAACATTTCCTGAAAATCTGTAAACCACTAGTGTTTTATTGATTTTAATGCATGCTGTTATTTCACGCCCATGTGATAATTATTTATAAAACTTTTTGCAGTAAGTATACAGGGATGCAGTGCATTGAGTTTTTGTTCGGAATCTTTTGTTTGGTACAGTGTGTGGTTAAAGTCCCAGTCAACAGCTAACTTTGCAAGAGACCCGAAGTGTTCATGATCTCATGAACAGACAAAACAAGAATTTATTACTTATATTTATATTTTATATTGTCTGTCAAGTATCAATTTTCATATAACTTGGCTGGTTTTCTGGATATTTTAAATAATACTAGACATACGGAGGGTTTGGAACAGCCAAAACCCCACGTTTAACGTCATGATGATAAGGGCTTGATGTCAGACAAACGTCGGTAAACAAAAAATGTTATTGGATGGCGTTGATGTTGGATCTGTTCATGAAGCTACGATGTAAAGGTTCATTTAAAGACTCGCAGTTGAAATGTAAATATTTTAAAATAGTTTTTGTATAGAGGGATGTTGCCATATGAATCTGGCTACATCTTGTAACATTTTGGCTACATGTATGTCATGCTTCTTACATTATCTTGTAACATCAACTGAAATCAGAGTAATGCCTGGATCATTTTCAGTGCTTACATATGGGCCTCAACGCAAGAAAACCTGACTTCGGGGTTTTGTGAACAGCAAAGGCGCAGACCAGACTGATCAGCGCCTTTGTTTTTCGCTTATTGGAAAGTATCATATCTAGAGCCGGGATCTAGAGTTGCTACGAGTTCCAGCTAGTACCTGTACCTGAGCAGGCTGGTTTGGATCCCACTTTGTCAGAAACTTGAAGACAGGTTTTCTCGCGATGAGGCCCATATTATATGCTTTTAGTGATTCTGGGGATTATAGCACTCTTCCCATTGTTTGCAACAAAAACTCACTATGTAATGCATCCTTTGTTATTTACATGATATGAGAAATTAGGATAGTTAGGTCATTTGTAAAACTGGTATTTGGAATGTACATGTTAAAACGTTTAAATTTAAATCTTTTTGGGGGGTACTCAAAAGAACCGTCTCATTTAGATGGCTCTTTAGAGTGTCCACAGCATAAGATTTGGTAGTTAGAAGAAGGCAAATTCATTTTCCAGTACTCGCCTTTATACGTAAAAGTTGACCCAGTTTCTATTGCATTCTTAACAAACTTCTTTACATGTAGGTTTGAGCTACGCTGAGGTTGTAATGAACAAACATATATACATGTAAGAAGCTTAGAACTGGGACATCTAGTGGATAAGACAACATGTACATTCCTTGGTTTTATACATAATGTAAGAATGTGCTAAAAATAAAATCTGTCAGAGTTCTCAATTTTTCTCCAAATTTGGACTAATTTTCTCTTTGGCTCAAACTCAAGTCCAAATTTATACTAAGGGAGAACTCTGTCTGTTGAGGACCATAAATGTTGTTTTTCTTCTTTTTAATAATAAATTGTCACTATAGCTGAGTGGCATTTATCCTCATTTAGGCATGGATGAAAGTTTTCAGGATTAATACTGAAATCAGGATTTTGAGGCTGATTTTCCATAGAATATTAGCCTAAAATGGTGATTTATTGAATTTATATAATAGTTTCTGATTAATTTTCAGAGGACCTTGAAGTTATTGATTTTTGTAGGCATCCTGCAAGTTTTAAAATCTGAATTTCTAAAGTTCAGGATTTCGATAAGTTAAACTTTCATCCATATTTAGGCATTTGAATCCAATCAATAATTTTCAGTCATTGCAGCTGCATGTTTTTTGCTGTAACAAAAATTGACATCGCAAACTTTGGCAGTGAATCATGATTAAAAGTAAAATATATGAGCCATGACGTGTGATTTCCAACAATGTGGTATTTTGACAAGTGTAGATTCAGACGAGCCTGTTCGGCCTCCTTCTAAGCTAAGAGACCTCAAATGAGGTTCGGTCAGTAGTTTAACAGTCATAGAATATTTGAGCGACCAGCAAAGGCTCTGATAAGTCTGCGCGTAGGCGCAGGCTGGCACATACCAAATTCTTGGAAATCTCATGCCATGGCTCATATAGTATGTGTGCGCTCTTAGCACATGAGTTTTTGGTGACCATATCATAAAAAAAATTGGCAAAAGCTGTGTAGTCGAGTGACTTCAATCGTGCGTGGTTACATTTCCAGGAATGAGAATATTCCTTATCTGCAAACATTGCTGAAACAAAAAGTATCAGATTGGACCCAACATTTCTAAACCTGATGTATGTAAAATATGGTTTGAGGCCAGGTTTTCTGTTGTGTGTATTAACATCCCACCAACAGTTAGGGTCATATAGGGATGGGGACGGCAGCTTAGTCTCAGCTGAAAGACAGAAGATTCCAAGGGTCTACTTTTTTTATAAGGATACCCTCTTTCTTGTGGACCACCTTGCTCATACCTTTCATTGTTATGATACAGTGTAAGTATACACGGCTTTTGCACTTCTCTCTGACATGTATCTGAAATCTATCTATCCACCCACCCACCCACCCATCTATCTATCTATCTATCTATCTATCTATCTATCTATCTATCTATCTATCTATCTATCTTTGTTTCTTTGGATTGTTTCCGTAACGGTATCAAAGACATTTTATACTCACTTGTTTGATAACTGATCTGGCGCACGTCCACGATGTCCTTTGTAGACCATCATCTGTATGAAGGATACCTCAAGAACCATCGGATTTAACACAATTGTCTCAAAATTTGGATGATCTGTTATGCAATCGTAACTGTCTAAATTCGGCAGAACTAATTTACTTTCACGACAGCACACATTTTCTCGCGTCGATGACATAATAGCGCAGTTTAAACACGTACAGAAATCATCATCCACGGTATTTTCGCCATAACGACCCGTTGCTATGGACTCGATCTCTTCTAATTCCTCTGCCGAGTATTCTGGCTCAAACTTATATGCAATTAGTCCGAAACTATCCTGACTGCACATTTTCACGCGTCTCAGTTTATTTTTTTCTCACCTAATCAAGTCAAAGTATCAAATACAAATGAACGTCTTGACTCGTAAGACACACGGCTCGATACGCATTAGTTAACGGACCGGAAATAACCCAATGTGAGTAAATGACGTCACAGGTGAAAAAACATGGCGGCTCTCGAAGGCAGATTTCGACGCGAATTTGCTAATTTTGAAACGGCGATATCTGATCAGTTAACTACTTTTTAAGCATTTTTTTTTCACACATGCTTGTGATGGTTATTGTCCTTCAAATTAAACCACCAGATACGGTATGTTGCGTTTTTCTTTAAGCCTCAGTAATTATCCGCTTACCCACTCTCAGTTTTTCAACCCGAACATGCAAATACTGTGGGTACGTGTACTCAAAGAATGGTCTCAATGAGACGGTTCTTTTGAGCGCTCAATGCAAATGCTAAAATGTTGGAACAATATTATGCTGGATTTTCTTTTATCAAGACCTATGCCGAGAGAAGACCCAAATCAAGCTGCGCATCTACAATACTGATACGGGTAAACATGAAAGAACACCGCATTAAAAAGTCTAGAGGAAACTGAAAAAATGACCAGACCAGACCAAATAAGCACATTTGACCAAAAAAGTGGTCCTGTTAAAACTTATTGGCCTAAAAAGTGGTCATGGCTGGACCGACCATACCGCCGCCGACGGCATTGTTTGGTGAAGCTGTGTTATTTCTAAATCACTGCGGATGCGCAGGCTGGTCTGCGCATTTGTTGTTCGCAAAACCCCGCAAGACAGTTTTCTCACATCGAGGCCCATATTATGTTTTCTGAACATTAAGAAATTCAGTACTCAAGTGCTGATGTACTCAATTCAGAACACACGAATATTGGACAAACATGTTTTACATTTGGAGATGAAAAATCTTTTTCTTTATTTCAATTAGTTGAGCATTCATACTCCAATTTGAATTTATGTAACATAAATGAAATTTGGTACCCTCTTAGACCTCTTTCGTCAGCTCACAAAAATATACAGCAAATGCCAGACTAATAGACATTTTCAGTTACACCTTACATTACGATTTGTCTGTCAACGGAGACTTACTTTGGACTTTATTTAAGAGGGGTGATGTCAGCAATAACTTGAATCTATCTTTTTCGTCTGCTACTAAATATTATATTTTTTGTCCTGAGATCTTTTTTTACCTTAACAAAACAGTGCTTATCATGATGAAATGCCGCATTATGGCATTTCAACAGTTTACAAGTGTAAAAAACATGTACCAAAAAATATATTTCACGATTGAAATGCATCCGAATATATTTTTTACAGTTATTTCTTGTTCCATACATGTATGCATTCACTTGTTGTAACTTGCGAGTAGGTAAGTTCGATGTTTCTGCGTCCAATATGATTATTTTTTGGCGTCAATATTTCACCAAGCTCAGGTTAATGGACAGTGGAAATGCATAAGTTGTACGCAACTTGTGCAAGCCAATATAGCTGGAACACAGTA
The DNA here is from genome assembly GCA_964019695.1 of Loripinus fragilis. Classification (NCBI taxonomy): domain Eukaryota; kingdom Metazoa; phylum Mollusca; class Bivalvia; order Lucinida; family Lucinidae; genus Loripinus; species Loripinus fragilis. Next base: position 52,437,323 of record OZ026530.1, read on the forward strand.
ATTGAAAATCCTTCGAGCGGACATGGAATTCAAGCATCAACGTCCACATCTTGTTATGAGGATTAATGTACCGACCTACTAGGGAATTTGGATTTCCCCTTAAGAGGACTTGAATATATGCACTAGTCATTTCTAACAAGAGAACAGTGGGGACTTTTACTTGGCAGTTTTCTCCACCGTCTGTCATGTTTTACTTTAAACTGCCATATTTGCCTTTGTATATCAATTGCCCCACATTTACCCACACTAAGGGGACAATGCAAAAAGTTAAAACATGGTTCATTTGCCCGGCTATATCCCCGCCTTGTCAGAGGATAGGGTGCGTGGTTAAAACCAACTGGTACATTATACTAATTGGGAGAGAGCTCACTTGCAGCAGAAAACTGATGCTTGAGATATAAGCATCAGGCGCATTCCAAGGGCATTTGATAAAATTCGCGCTCTGGATAGCCCCCCTTTATGAAACCAGGGGTTTGCCCTTTTGCAGAAAATGGTTTAAGAGAATTTCACAGGGCTAAAATGAGCTATGAAGACACGCAGCATAAACACAATAAACTGGATTTTTCTTCCAAAAATCAAAATGAATGGCTAAAATCCTATACTTGCATCGTCAAGTTGTAGGCTCATAAGTACTTTCGTACACTTAAGTACGCCCCCTGAGTATGCAAAAAGCTTCCGCCAGACATTCAGACAAAAATCTAGTTTCCTATGTTTCAGAATCTAAGAAACCATGACGCATACTGGGAAATTGCTAATGTTAAGTTAAATCAGTGGCAGATCCAGATGGGGTTCAGGGGGTTCGCACGAACGCCCCCACCCTACTTTTTATTATTAATTATTTCATTTTCATGGAATATTTTAGAAAAATGAGATAAACCACCTTTCCAGAAATCCTGGATTCACCACTGTAAATACACCAAAAGTCAATATAGTCTAACTCAGTCGATTCTAGTAACTCAAATGTCATTATACTCTTAACAATTTTTCCGCTAGCAGCGACTGTTGTCATCTATTGATCAGCCACATTTTGGAACAAGATTAGGCCTGACAAAATATTGGGCTTGATCCAAATCCAAACTGTTTGGCAATGTCATGGTATTCCCCAAGTATCTTTTTTTAAATGAGTTAATTTAAATAAAAGGAAAGATAAAAGAAACTGCAGACAATGAAAAAGCATGCAAAATTTCCCAGCATGCATACAGATAATTGTTGAGTTGATTTGGGTGAACTTTATATGATATTGACTGTTCAAGGTAGTGATCATAAAAAATCAAAATGCATCAAATATCACAAATGAATACAGGAAGGACAGGCAGACGGGCTCAATCACGTATGTGATACGTGATTAAGCTGCATCCTATCATATCAAGCATCTTATCTTCAACATACTGAAGGAGTTCACCAATCTATTATAATTATTATTGATCATTATTTCCCACCTTCGAAAATGCTAAAACAGTTTAATTAAATGCACACTTAGTTGACTACCCTTAGAAACTCAGAAGGAGTAAAATACGAAAAGACAATAAGTATAGCTTTTTACCTCATGTTAATTATTTGGTGAAGTGGGTTGGAGTGGCACCACAGATTTTTATGACAAGCTTGTCTAAGCGGTTTAACAGTACTTCGTGCACATACCTATGCTAGAAACTGACAACAACCCTTCTTGTATCAGCAGAACTCAGTTCAGATCATTTAAAATTCCCTAGGAGTAGAGCTGTAACGATGCCTTGATTTAATGTAGCTCAATGCAAGGGTAGAGGTTGTGCCTTCTGGCAAACTATTTGCTACCATGTTGCTGCATATACCATATTGTGAAAAGTTGAGTTTTGGCCAACTGAGGCTCATGCGTATTTTCGAACACTTAAGTACGCCCCTGAGGCAACATTTTCACCCCTAAGTCCACCCAAAGGGTTTGATCCAGGCCTATAAACTAAAATTTCACTTGATATGTTTCAATATCTATTGCACCTCTGCCTGCATACTTAAAAAAAGGTAAAAAAATAATTACAATCTGACTTAGTTATTGCGAAATTATTTCATTATCCAATTCCCCAAAAGTATGGGGCCTGGTCAGGTGCAAACTCATAACCCCTGAATTATAGATCTGCAGTCAGACTCAATAGATTGAATATAATTTCAGTTTCTAGTGCAGAAGTGGAGGTTGAAATCTTTCTCTCTAACAAAGTCAAACCGTTGCATGAGTTGCAGTCTGTTCTGGATTCATTATGTTTACTCCCACCATAAAAGTATTCAAGAGTTCATTTTAATATAATCAGGAGACATAAAAAGCATTAACATTTTCACAACTACAATACATCAGCACTTTAAAAGAAAATATTAGTTTGCTGAAGATGACTTTATTAAAGCACTTCGTATTATTTCCTAACAAGAAATTAACGGAGTCGCAAGTTACAACTAATGAAGTTGTTAAACGTTTCTGAATTACACTGCTGAGATCGCCCCTCTTAAATAACGTAAGTCTAAGGTATGCTACATCTTACAAATCCTGAGGTCCGCGGCAATTGAAAAATGTCTAATACCATGGATACCTGGACTCAGATACCTGGATATAGTCGCCGCGGTGTAAGGGGGACAATTGACTTATCGATTATCTAGGTGATCAAGAACCACAACTTGACTGTTAAGCCGGGCCATAGTTCTATTTGTTCCGCAACATCTTGTTTCTTTGCAGGAAGTGACCCATGATACATGTATGTTTTATGTTAAGTGTATATGGTATTCCCTCACGTAGATTAAAAATATCCCATTACCCATTCTTACGTTTAACAACTTTGCCAATTTTGTTCTGAAACAATTTATTTCTTATATTTTTGTATTTTAAAGGCTGCCCACAAGGAGGACCTTGATATTGCTAAGGACATGTATACACTCAACGTCGTGGAATAGTCCGCAAAAGCAGCATCAGTTACAAATAAATATTATAGTCATACCTGTCTTAAGCAGCCATTCAAAAGAAGACAGGTTTGTTTTCAAGAATGGCAATCGCTTAATACAGGTCGAAAGTATTGCAGAGTGCTCTCGTGGAGCATTCTGCAATACTTTTGACCTGTATTAAGCTACCACCTGTTTTAAGACCTTCATTTTGTCTACTTTTGAGTGGCTGCCTAAGATAGATTTTACTGTCTTACCTGTTGATGGTTACAGCGGAAAGTACATGTAATCAGAAACAATATCCCGGGCATTAAAGACTTAGGCAACGTCCGAGACTTTGCCCCTTTTGTATGTTGTAAACTGAGCATTTGAACTATTTTACAGCCACCTCTCTATACCGACATTTTGACGAAACGCAAAATTATGTCGTAGGATCTTTTTAAGACATTTTGATGAAACTGACCTACGCATATCCTAGAAAATGTCCCACGACACTTTTAAGATTTGTCCTGGGAACTTTATTGATGAAACTGGCCCCAGGATTTGAATTTCGCATCGCAAACTAAATGGCGAGTCTATCTACCCTCCCTGATATGACATGCATTTTGCCATGTAGAATTCCCAGGTCACGTGCAGAAACAGCAACAAATGAGATTGAATAAAAAAATCAATAGGTTGTCAATCTTTATGTACAATCCTCGGGTCTACATGCGCATCATCTATTTAAGCAGCCATGCGCGGATCCAGAAAGTTTTGCCAGAGGGGGTCCAACTCTGACAACGTTTTTTTTTTTAATTATTTATGAGGGGAAATACTTTCCAAATAGCCCAACATTGAATGCTGGCTTGGTAGCTTTGTGATTTTCAGCGGATCCGGACCAGTATTGCTAAGAAACCCTATATTTTTGTGATTTTTCAGGGGGTCCGGACCCCCTGCCCCCCCCCCCCCCTGGATCCGCGCATGAGCCACGAAGTTTTGGTATTTAGGCCTATTCGTAATGGACTCCTTCATACATGGTTGCACGACCATCTATAGTGGGGCTAGTAGCCGCATGATGAGCCGTTATTGACGTCCCCAGTAAACTTATAAAATTGGGCCGATAGTGGCCCGGTATTGGATGCTGGCTGGGTCTCTACTTTCTGTCTATAGTTGTTGGAGGCTCTTTCGAGACTGCATGTGCGCAAGCTCGTCTGATCCTTCGGTGCAAGAATGAAAATTGAAGGAGTTGGCTATAATTTGTCAATGTGCTCATAGAAAGCGTCTTGTCTCAAGAAATGCGTAAAATAATCCCAATTCGCAAGTAATCAAAAATAGAAAGAAAAAAACCAATGTGCCATTATTAATTAAAAAAAACTAATCGATGTTCAAGTCAGTGAACTGACTGAGAAGGCTCGTGATGTCAAATTCTTACATAACGCAAAAATGAAATCCGACAGTCAAAAAAAATGTTTTCGATAGCAAAATACAATTTTTGCGATCCGCGGAATACGATCATCGTTTGAAATTCAAAAACGTTGTTGTCGCCGGTCAAAAACAGTTTTAACCAAAAAGTTCGCTATTGTCGCATGCCGGTGTGATACGACAACGTCATCCGTTTTTGTTTTTGATAAACTTGTGCAATGAGCATTTTGTCATGTAGACAAATAAATGGGGTTTGATAAACCAAGACATACAATTTTATTAGGCTCTATAGGCCTACTGCTGATGTGAGCCGACACTATGTTTTCAACGGGTCTTCAACTTTCGAAGTGCATGCTGAGGAACTCGATTAAATGTTGATAAATGTGCACTGGTCCAGTCTCGTCAATGTCTGCCCCGAAACATCATTTAAATCGCTATCAAGCTCGGCACCCGTACTGCATTATTCACTGCGACAATATAGTCTGGTTCCCTCCCCTCGATCTACCCATCTATGCTGACAAGCTGTTAAAGGGAGAGAACCAGTCTAGCGACATTACAGAGTTGATACACAGTCATCGGACGAACTGCCCTTATGACGTCACAAATCCAAGGGAAGTGACTCGCCGCTACAGAAATCAAGGGAGATAAGCAGGATTATAAATTATCTGCAGCAATTAATCAACGATTTTTTTCTTTTTTTTTAGCACAAAAATTATATATTTTGCTCTTAGTAACATTTTCTTCCATATTTTATTGGATTTAGAACTTTAATATGTCCCCTTTAATCAGTTATTTTGGCAAGACTACTCAAATATGCTACACAAACATTAGTCAGAAGAAAATACAGAACGTTTTTTCCCGTATTTTTGCAGGCACATATCCATCCGGATTTCTGTTTATGAACTTGGGGTTTATGAAGACCAAAATACGATTATTATGACAAATTGTGATACAGTAAAACCAGTGTAAAACGGCCACGCAAAAATAAACAAAAAAGATCATAATGACAAATGGTAGCATAATGAAGCTCGAAAATATTGCAAGTGGAGCATTCTGCAATACTTTTGACCTGCATTAAGCGATAATTGGCCTTTTAAACCAATTTTTGGTCTTTTTCAGAGTGGCCACTTTACACAGGTTTTACTGAACCCTTTTAAGCAATAAGAAGAACATGATTAACCATGAAATAATTTATTACGAAATAAATGCACCCCCTCATTTGAAACAAACAAGTCAGTCTTGGTTGCGTAGAAATCAATTATTCTGATCTAAAGTATTCAGTTTTATTTTGAAATTTATCAGTTATCGTGGTTATTTGTTATATATATTTATCATTTATTTTTAATAAGAAGATTAAACATTCTTTTCTGTGTATTTACGTTTGCCAAGCCCGAGTGTGATTCGAGTGCTGTTCAAATATGAATGCAAGTAGCTTCATAACTTTCTTCACATATATGCTATGACAAAATGGCATACCTTTCTGGAAAGAACTATTTGTCGCCTTTTAAATGGCACCAAACATAAAGAAACAATCTCTCTATTTCTCGAGTTACAGACGCTTATATAAAGGCCATTCCTGTATACTAAAGTTTTTCTGAAGCAAATTTCAATATACGTTTTGGTACATGTGCGTATATAGTGTCATATCTTTGTAAGTTTGAGACAAAATGGCACCAAATTTTAGATGCAAGTTTAAGGTACATTGGCCAAGTTGCTTGCAGGAAAAAAAATTATATAATCCTGTTTCGATCTTTAGTAAACAGGCACGATTGTGGCGTCATAAATTTTATGATAAACGTCATTTTGAGTTATCTACTTGTGATGCAATAATGAATATTGCTGTGTCCTTTTATCTGCTTTTGCTTAAAACATGCTTAATATGTCATAAGGGAGTTTTTAAAACGCTCCGTCGTCTATTTACATAGCTATAACAATTTATATCATTTTACAAGCATTTTTTCTGCTCTTTAATGATATCTTTACATTAATTAAAATATGTTCAAAATGTCTAGTCCTCAAGACCAGGCGAGTAATTTTAATGTAAATAATGCCTATTTTGGTAAAACTTAAAGTCAACGTTCAAATTAGATGAAAACTGCAATGTTATGACAACAAAATTAAGTATAAGTTCTATAACCCCTTCACTTAAGGCAGTTTTGACTTAATAAAAATGCCTTTCAGCGTTTAAAAATTACCAACTATTTTTCAATGATTTGTAGCAACAACTCACTATGAGCGATCAACATATTGTCTTTGAGTTAAAACTAGTTTAAATGTTGTTTCGTGCATTTTGTTAGAGATAAGCGTGACTAAAAACTGAAAGGCGGTGTTTTGTTTACCATTAAATTTGCAAACATAAAGAGACTTTAGTGAAAAGATTCGATGTATTTTAACAAAACATGTCAAGTTTTCGCAACTTTCACAGAATCATAAGATAATTATATTGGGATACTTCCTTAAAAATTTCAAGAAATTTCATCTATTCATCATAGAATTATACGCTTTTCTATATCACTGGTATATGTTCAAAGCATTGAGTTTGTTAGTATACTAAGGTTACCCTCATTCAAAGGGATCGATAAGTACAGTATACTGTATTTTTCTTTAAGTCTGGTGCCAGTTTAAAGGTGACATATAGCCCTTTATAGAAACATATACCATTTTGTCGTAGCATATATGTTACGAAAGTTATGAAGCTACTTGCATTCATATTTGAACAGCCCTCGTAATTTGTTGCAGCCCAAACAGCGCCAAGCCTGAGTGTAATAATGTGTTGCAACCCGAACCAGGAAGCCGTGAGGGCTGCAACGTATTATCACAGTCGGGCTTAGCAAACGTTAATACGGAAAATAATGTTATATTGTCATTGTTATATACCTTCCTTTCCAGCACATTGGGATAAAATGGCAAAGAAGCACTCTACTGTCATGTATTTATGGGAATGAAGCCCACAGCCAGTGATTGATCAACGATCAGCCGCATTGCGACGGGTAAAATTTAGATGAAATGTATAACTGTCAGCGATTGAAACACGTAAAGTTTCTATAGTAAACACTTATTATACCCCCGGTACGAAGTATATAGGTGGTATATAGTTTTTGCCTATTCTGTATGTCAAGGATGGATGAGCCCCAGGCACGGATAAACCACAACGGACGAAAATTGTGGAATAAAGTACAAAACAATGTTTAACTTAATAATATAATGTTAAAAAAACAACATTGTCAAACATAAAAAATATTGGAGAATTATTTCAACTGCATCTTCTTTCTTCTTGTTGGTCTTGGTAACTGTTTATATGGCACCAGAAAAACTGAACGAATGTTCTTGGTTGATTGTTTTTTTATAAAGGAAATATTAGAATGGTTGAACAATCCTTAAATCTAAAAACCTTAACTTTCATCTTGCTGCACTATCCTGTCTCTTAACCATTACTAATGTCAGCCTCAAGGTTGGTATTTATTCTTCTTAAACACCAGAGCGACATGTATCGGTATCCATGTATCCGTCTTGATCTCAAAGAGAAAGCTCATGTATATCGTCAGCCATTACATCAGGCCAACTACAAGTGTATCTTTCAAGCAGAAACTTCATGCATATTTTTTATGCCAACACTTCAGGCATTACTTCAGGCGTACTTTCAGGCGGAACCTGAAATCAAGTATCATGCTCTGGGTACCTCGATATTAAACATCACAGGCTATAATTCTATCCCGTTTACTGATATATTTATACCACGTATTGTGTGTGCATGCTCCATGTCATTTGATACAAGTCAGTTAGAATCGACCATAATAAAACGAAATCAGACACCAAACAATAGTGATGCTATAATGGCAAATGCGAGTACGTAACAACAACATAGGCAGCACACAGTCAATAAATGACCCTAAAACATCAATTATGATGTACCACACCAGAGGACCTTAATCTACTCAACGATGGCTAAAACTAACAAGAATTTATATTCTTGAAGTACATAATCACCTTTTAGCACTCAATGTTATAGCCCAAAATGCTGCCAAAATACCTCCATGGTTACACTAGATTTCTCCACAAACTCTAAGTAACGACCAGGTACTGCAGAATACCATTACTACGCACTCAACATGACTCCTTGCTATTGAAGCCATTTCGCAATTAAAATAATCAAGAATACTGAATTGAACATTTATAATAAACCTCACAGGATATGCATGCGTGCATTAGTGGATAATATCAGTAACATATTATTGTGATGATGCTGTGGTGAAATATGGTATTACAAGTATGACATAATTACTATATATTCATATGTGTAAACAGAACTAGTAAGGGTGGTGATTTACTAATGTTGAACAGCATACATCTCTTAATATATTCTCAGACCAGATGGTAATAATGCCATTTCCCCTATAATAAACGTACAGGCAAGCAAACGTGATTGTGTACCCCTGGTACATACAAATATGTTCTCAAGTGATGCATAATAAACCTAATGTGCTCACTTAATATGAACAGTATACATATGTACTAAATCTAGAACCGCATGTACATATATTACTTACATAGCTTCAGTTACAACTAAATTCAATTGATGTGTCAATTCCCTAAATCTCACTGCAGATATACGTCGTATGTGTGTGCACTGCTGGTCAATACCTATAAGAATGAGCAAATGCTATCTCAAACATCAGCACAGTACGGACAATGTCTGCAGTGCTACATGTACTGCTATATACTAACAGCAATGCATACCAAACAAGCGGGTAATCAACCGACGAACAATAGACAACATTCAAATATGAATGTTTTATATCAACAGACGACCTAAGCAGACGACACTCTGGTAATGCACCCGAAAATAACTAGTAGACTCTTGCGATGGCCCACATAAACTAATACAACGCCTCATTTAATACTGATGCTCAGCAGCAGACGGCAATCACAAACATCGCATCAGAGTATGCAGTAGACGCCCTAAGCAGACGACGTACAAATAACGTCGCGAAAATCACTTTTCAATCAATGCTATAGTAAGGCATCAACAATTCACTGAATAAAGCAGCTAATTGACACATAAATGTCATATATACATTAAAATTAGGCTTGGTCGAACGAATATTTTAAAATTAAAGTAGGAGTATATTTACCATGACAAGATCTCCTGGAGAGAGAACGGCAAAAGAAATCAAACAAGCAACTGCTCTGCTATCTCACCGTGAATATAATATTGACTGCAATCTGTCAAACCTGTGTAAGCACTTTATAATGACAGTGCTCCTGCTCTGCATGTGTATTCACAGATATTGCCTGCAAAGCAGAAACCCTGTGCAGGTCTAAAGATGGACATTATTATACCCTACACTTTTAGATGCGGACACAGCCCTATGGGAAATAACAAATGTGCAATATGATACAATGATGGCTTGCAATATGCTCATAGCGGCCCCTCTTATCTCAACTCCCACAGAGGTCAAATAAGGAAATAATCCAAAGATGAAACTTGTCAACCCGAATAAAGGGAGCAAAATTTGAAGTACATATGTACCCAATCAAACAAGCCCCATGCTTTCCATGAACAGATTTATATAATGCAAAATGTCAGTTCACTAGAAAAGGATGAAAAAGCGACGTGACACTGTTATTATGTTTGTTTGTTTGTAAACTTTTTTTCCTTCAAAGATTTCTCAGCAACTACTTGGGTTAGGATTCTGAAATTTGGTACAAAGCTTAATAGTGATTGTTACAATGTCGAATTCTAGGAACATCAGAATCAGTGATGGTTGCGTATACGCATAAATAGGCAAAGAGTTAGGTATGCACCTGGTCACCTATATGAACTGTGATATGGTACCTTTTCTACTATAAGTCCAATATAAGGGCGGTTTGTCTGAGATAGAGTTGAATAGTACTTTATTTAGTAACGTGAGCATGGTTTTCTTACCTTCCTTGCAAATTTTATGCATTTCTTCCTATATAAGGGGCGAAATTGTCCATTTTCGTTAGGGAACATAGAGATGTTACTAGTACCAGGTACGTCGTAGAGACACTTTTCATTATTCTAGACAGGTATGTGAAGTTATATATATTTGACCGTGTTAAAATTGTACATGCTAGGGCTATGGCGATTTAGTGTTGTTGCATCGAATCGCGATGTCTCTGGCAGGTTGCATTTACTGAAATAATAAGTCATTCGTTTTCTATTTTGTCGTCTGTTGAGTGGACCAGCATTCAGTGTACGGGTTCTATCGGGTGTTACCAATAACGTCCCATTTTTTTTTTTGCAAAAATAGCAAATGTTACGCACTTGCGTATCAATCTACACACATGCGTAGTGCCTAAAAATCCTTTGGGACCGTTCTTGCGGCTATAGTAGAGCTGTCTAGATGGACTTGAAGGGTTATTTCGGCCAAATGTGGTTGCAGGCTATCCCGGGTCTGCACATAAAACCATAATTGCATGCTGAAGGATTTACCGGAGACCAATAGGTGGATAAATATTTTTACAACTGGGTTTCAAGTTGTTGTGATTTATATTGCAGGTTTGGAAAGACGATTTGACTTTCAGAAATAGTCGGCTTTCTGTAGCGACCTGTATGTGTCACATCGAGTTATATCTAACGCATATTCAAGTTAAGGGTTAGGTGCATACACTGAACACACTCACATAAATAAGGTGATAGCTGACATGTACGTTTAGAGATTAGGTGGTTTTCACCAAAATACATGTAGAAATATTGTACATTATTCACGCATAAAACAGCAGAAAGAAATTTCACAATATTGATGTAAATATTATGTTTGACGATAGGTCACTACGGTGTGCAAGTACAAAATTAGCACGTGGACAGGGTGATGTCCGACATGACGTCCAAACGTTACGTTGGCACCACGATGTTCATCGTTTTCCTGGAATTTCAAAGAGAATAAGTATCAGTATTTGTTAACCTCAAAACTATCTAGATAACGTGACCTAAAAGGGAAAAGGGCCAGGGGGTCTCGATGTTTCGGCTACGTTAGCGTTGCAAACCAGGGTGACGTTACGGTAGCGCACTGTAGATTTTTGTAATGCATGGGTTTGTTTGTTTTGGCATATGAGGTATTATTTAGCGCTGACATAGGCCAGTCACGAAAAATACTTCTCTGTTTCAAATATTTTGGGTGTGGATGTTTAGAATAGCGAATCCATCCTAACTGCATGGGAGCCGTTAGCCATACACCCCTGGGTCAGGGCTAATCACGAGCTTATATGGTTAGGCTGTAGTTTTAAAAATGGGACCACTGAAACTGTTTTGTTTTGTGAACTTGAAACGATCAACTCCATTTTTGACACAACAGAGAGATTCTGTGTAACCAAGATTCTATAAGTAGATTCGTTTTTTGCAGAATTATCTCTGATGTGTCCCCTCCTACGTTAGGGGTAGAATGCTGTGGAGCCATTGAAGCAAAACCTAAGGGCACAGGACAGCTCGTCCCCTTAGGCCACTGAAAGTGTGGGATCCAGCTTCAGGTTTCAACACCCGTGATTGTAGTGAGAGGTCAACTATATAACCAGTGAGTTGACAAGCCAACGGGCTGGAATCGCGAATCAATGATAGAAAAATAAAAATGACTTAAAGAGTCAAGATCATGATCAAATACACGGGTTATAAATGAGAGAACCCCCATGAAAGTATAACTGACGTCCAAGGCCGGTGTGACGTTGATTAATTCACTCATCTAGGAGCCTATTGACTAAAAGTCAACATTGTGAAGCCAAGAAGATAGAGTTTTCACGAAATGTGTAAAATACCACAATATATCAGAATACCGGGGAACTATAGAATAGAAGGGCCTAGTTTTTTTCTCTAGATCTTAGATTTATATGTGAATTATATTCTTTACGTTTCTTATTTCTGATTAGTTGACGTACGTCTAGAGCAGGACACTCTAAGATTGATTCTTATAGAAACTATCTTAGAGTGGCAACTTGCCCTAGTTTAGGATGGTCAACTAGCCAGAAATAATAGCGTAGGTGGTGTCGTTGTATCATCAATGTGTTGTCGATGCTTTTTAGTACATAAAGTTCTAAAAGGTTATTACTGGTTGTGTGCATTATTTTTCCCTGGTAGCATCGTCATCGCCTAAAGGAATTTTCCAATAAAATTTTCCCCTTTTTCGTCTTGACCAGTGTCCAAGTTTATCTTGCCCCCTGGACAGCTTGTCCCCCGGGGGGCAAGCCAACTGCGATTGGCTTAACCCCCAGGGGGCAAGCTGTCCCGGGATATCTTGCCCCCCACCCTGGTTATCTTCACCCCCGGGGGGGGGGGGGGGGCAAGCTGTCCAGGCCGGTTTATCTTGATAAGCCATAAAGTGAGTAATTGGTGCCTGTGGGGTTAAAATTGGTAAAACTTTAACATAATCTTGAATAAAAATATATAGATTAAGTGATTTTAAGCTTAATTATTTTGCTAATACTACTTATTTTAAACTTTCTTAATGTAAAGATGTATCAATTATAAACATAATAAAAGTCAAATACAGCTGTTTTCTTTGTCAGATTGTTCTGTATGCTTAGTTGCAGGGGTGGGGGTAAGCTGTCAAGGCCAGTTTATCTTGCCCCCGACCTACTTGGGTATCAAAGTAAAATTATTTTGCTAATTCTACTTATGTTAATCTATCTGATTGTAAAGATGTATCAATTATAAACATAGTTCAAGTGAAATTCACCTGTTTTCTTTGTTGGATTGTTCCGTATACTTAGTTGCAGGTGTGGGGGGTAGGCTGTCCAGGCCAGTTTATCTTGACCCCACCCTCTTGGGTATCAAAGTAATATTATTTTGCTAAGTCTACTTATTTCAAACTATCTGAATGTGATGCTGTATCAATCATGAACATAATTCAAGTCAAATTCAGCTGTTTTCTTTGTTGCATTTTTCCGTATGCTTAAGTGCAGGGGTGGGGGGCAAGCTGTCTAGGCCAGTTTATCTTGCCCCCCACCCACTTGGGTATCAAAGTAAAATTATTTTGCAAATTCTACTTACTTTTATCTATCTGATTGAGAAGATGTATCAATTATAAACATAATTTAAGTCATATTCAGTTGTTTTCTTTGTCGCATAGTTCCGTATACTTAGTTACAGGGGGGGGGGGGGGGGGGGGCGAGCTGTTCAGGCAAGTTTATCTTGCCCCCCACCAACTTGGGTATCAAAGTAAAATTATTTTGCTAAGTCTACCTATTTCAAACTATCTGAATGTGATGCTGTATCAATCATAAACATAATTCAAGTCAAATTCAGCTGTTTTCTTTGACACATTGTTCCGTCTGCTTAGTTGCAGGGGTTGGGGGCAAGTTGTCCAGGCCAGTTTATCTTGACCCCCACCCACCTGAGTATCAAAGTAAAATTATTTTGCTTAGTTTTCTCATTTTAAACTATCTGAATGTGAAGATGTATCAATTATAAACATAATTAAAGTCATATTTAGCTGTTTTCTTTGTCGGATTGTTCTGTATGCTTACTTGCAGGGGTGGAGGGTAAGCTGTCCAGGCCAGTTTATATTGTCCCCACCCACCTGGGTATCAAAGTTAAATTATTGTGCTAATTCTTCTTATTTTAAACTATTTGATTGTGAAGATGTATCAATTATAAACATAATTCAAGTCAAATTCAGCTGTTTTCTTTGTCACATTGTTCCGTATGCTTAGTTGCAGGGGTGGGGGGGGGGGGCAAGCTGTCCAGGCCAGTTTATCTTGACCCCCACCCACCTCAGTATCAAAGTAAAATTATTTTGCTAATTCTACTTATTTTTATACTATATGAATGTGAAGATGTATCAGTTATGAACATAATTCAAGTCAAATTCAGCTTTTTTGTCACATTGTTCAGTATACTTAGTTGCAGGGGTGGGGGGGGGGCAAGCTGTCCAGGCCAGATTATATTGTCCCCCACCCATTTGGGTATCAAAGTAAAATGATTTTGCTAATACTACTTATATTTAACTATCTGAATGTAAAGATGTATTAATTATAAACATAATTCAAGTCAAATTCAGCTGTTTTCTTTGTCGGATTGTTCTGTATGCTTAGTTGCAGGGGTGGAGGGTAAGCTGTCCAGGCCAGTTTATCTTGCCCCCACCCACTTCGGTATCAAAGTAAAATTATTTTGCTAATTCTACTTATTTAAACTATCTGAATGTGATGATGTATCAAGTGAACATGTATCTCTCAATGAGCTGGCTGACATTATGATCGATAAGATGTTACAGCGTAGGCTGATATTTGCACCAACGCATTCTGGAGCTAGGACACAGAGTTAGAAACAGGATCCTGGACTTTGTAACAACAATGCTTATACCAGCACGAACCATCGCCTAATGATGCTGTTTTCTGTGCTAGCTAATGATGAACAAGGACACCAGAATGTATACTTTGTTTATATTTTGTAAAACTTTAGCTTTGCAACCGTTTTGCTGTGACCTTTTTAACACCCTACCTTTTCGGTGTATGTCTAGATGACATATGCTTCATGGTCATTCTTTTGAATAACAAATCACATGTAATTTTTGTGACAAGTATTTTGTATTATTTTGCATATCGTCGTTTAAAAATGACAATTTCACTCAATCTCTGTTGTTGTCATTTTTCACTTCAAACAAGCTTGATATGCTTGTTCATCTGCTGGAAAATATGTCGCAAATAAGGTTTATTGTAAGATAAACATATTTGCGACATTTCATTACCGATCGAGCAGGGCATTGGGAGTGTGTCATTTGGGAACGACCCAGACTGATATTGGGATAAAAGAAATATTATATTGTTAACACCAATCAGTCTTTATTTATATCAGTGCAATTAGTTTTCTCATCATTGAAAATGCGCTGACCTCATCGATCGAGGTGAATTGCTGCACACAATTGAGTATTGTGCTGTATAACATCACTGCAAAACACATAATAAACTTGTTGAACACGCTTAAAAACAAGAAGTATAGCACATCAGGCTAAATAGATATATTCGTATGACTAATTTTGCCGAATTAAGCCTTCATAGCTGTACTTCAGATGAACATTGTGGCAGATGAGCCTCTGGTATAGTTTAATCATTTATAAGCATAGCCTGCTTCTGGTTGAAGCCACTTCGCCTTTCATTTTGTGCATCTTATTTCTCTCTGGCTTTTTTCAGATTGATAAGCATTATAATGTTTCAGATTTTTAGAGTTTTGGTCCTCATTATCATTCACTGCTTCATTTGAATCATTTCTCACATTATAACGTTATTTTCTAGTCAAGATTCTTTGCACGCCACATCATGAGGATACCTGTTTGTGGTGCCATATGCTTATAACTAAGGGGAAGATCAGCCTGTGCACCTGCACCAGCTCTTTTTGTTGTTGTCAAGATATTATATTTAATACTCTTACGTGCCAACTCCTAATTGAAGACTTGAACTGGTCTCTGTAGCTGAGTATGCCAGTTTGAATTGTTATAGGATTTTTAAACCCCAAAGACAGGTTTACTCATGGCTCATGATGTGGCATTGTATTAGTACGTTTTTTTTGGTGTGCCTATTTACCTGCATTTTACACATTTATATTTTAAGGTCCTTTTTTAATTTTTCAAATATACACATACATGTAGAAAGCCACATAAACCACTCCCAAATACTTGTTTTTGGGAACAACCCTCATTTGTAGTGTTCTGGTGTTCAAGAGTACAGGGACATATATACAGTTGCATTATTTTATGCTAAAGGCTCTCTAGTGTGTGTGTGTGTGTGTGTGTGTGTGTGTGTGTTCAAATTCTCTGAAACCACTGAGCCAACTGAAGCCAAATTTCATGTGACACCACCATGGGATAAGAAACAAATGGAAAGCGTTTTCGCATGATTTAGGTTATTTGTTGTTATTCATTATTGTCAACCCCGGGAACAGGGGCATTTAACAGGGATTATCCACAAGTTAAGCCTCGCAGTACAGGGCTTTAAGCAGGGTTTTAAAAATCTAAAAGTTAAAAGACCCGCTTTTCTCCTGCCCCGAGGGGGCTGGGGATACAAATGACTGGTGCATAAGAAGTAACACCCATTGGGTTTTCTTCGAATCCATACAAGAGTAGATTACTATAAAAACTCGTTCGTCGTGCAGTGGAATAATCTGCCGTGCAAAATCGCATTACTACTATACCCATTTGTGAGCAAAATCAGCCACCCGATGCCATAAATGCCAGTGCACTGTTTTTATCTTTTAAATTGCACGGTCAGTTTGACTTCTGACACTTAGCATTTTAACCCTTTCATCTTTCATTCACTCTCAAAAACAATTTTTGCGGAAACTTGTTTTTATTTTTATTTCTGTAAATCTTCTATTAGCACTGCACAGATGCACATCTGCACGTAATTGCCGAGAGGGGATGCAGTATAGATATAGATTAATAGATGATTACTACACTGTAATGGCCTGTACTAGTTTGAATACATTTGTTTTGCTAAAATATTTTTGTGTAAGCTCTTTGTTAATGTAAAGTGCACCAAAATGTATAATTTTGTTGTATTTATTCATCATGTAGTATAGAATAGAACACTACAGGGCACGTTGCGTCTTGTATATGACCTGCCACTTGCATACAGGTAGGCGTTGCTCTAATGTGTTGTCGAATACATTTATACCGCAAACTATATTCTATAAATGCACAAACTGACAAAGGTTTATTTGGTCACGTAAACTGTTCATAGTATACTGCAGTATTTTTTTAAATGGTTCAAATGGTCCTGGTCACATGACCAAGATGGCTGCCATGCCCATATATGATAAAAACCCTTTAAAAATCTTCTACTCCAGAACCAGAAGGCCGATGACCTTGGGACTTGGTATGTAGCATTGAGGGTGTTGGGCCTACCAAGTTTGTTCAAATAATGATCCTAGGTTGACCTTGACCTACTAAACGTCAAGGTCAAATTTACTTCCTAATGCATTTAAATGAGATTTTTTTTTTGAAAAGTTGATTTCTTGAATATTGTTAAAGCAAAAGTGATTTTTTACTTGATATGTTAAAACTAATGAGACAATGGCTATAAATAAGTTTCTAAGGTCAAGGTTGACCTTTGCCCTTCAGCCAAGGTCGCTCATATTGTGGTCCCATCAATATATTAAAACATAGTTTTCTCACAAACCATGGGCCCAATTAAACTAAAATTTCATGTAAAGACTCTTAATGATAAGTTAAACAAAATTTATACAAATTGTTATGGTCACATGACCAAGATGGTTGCCACGCCCATATATGGTAAAAACCTTTTAAAAATCTTCTCCAGAACCAGGAGGCAGATGACCTTGGGACTTGGTATGTAGCATTAGGGATGTAGGGCCTACCAAGTTTGTTCAAATAATGATCCTAGGTTGACCTTGACCCACTTAACGCCAAGGTCAAATTTGCTTCCTAATGCATTAAATGGGATTTTTTTTCGAAAAGTTGATTTTTTGAATACTGTTAAAGCCAAAGTGATTATTTTTGCTTTATATGTTAAAACTAATGAGACAAAGGCTATAACTAATAGTCCATGGGCCCGGAGGGGTCACCATGCACCCCCCTAAGGGCTCTCTGTGAGTGGTATAATATTGTTTATTGGACATCCCAGATTAAGAATCATGATGTTAACATTCGATATCTAGGGTCCCAACCGTCATTTTGGATGGTTTCAAGATGGCCGCCATGAACAAAAACAAAATGCCTATATAGTGTAATATCAGCCTTCTACCATCTGTTATGCTTACTTTTTTGAGCGGACCAGCTATATTTAAGATCCTCAACTCCGTTTCTGAGATATAGGCTAAATATAAGGTCTTAACATACTATATTTAATATGGCGGCCAATTTGCATAGTTTCTTCTAAAATTTATGATAAACGGGATGATTTTAAATTTGAAATAGTAAATTTTCCATTTCTTGATGGAGATGTTCCTCGCTCTCCTTCCTATGGTGTATATATTTCTCAGCTTATTCGTTTTGCTAGAGTGTGCTCTAATGTTGATGACTTCAACAACAGAAACTTATTTTTAACTGCTAAATTATTAAACCAAGGTTATTGATATCATAAAATTCGAAAAGCATTTTCTAAATTCTACTACAGACACTCAGAGTTAATTGTTAAATACAACATTGGGTTAAAAACTCTTCTGCAACAAGGCATATCAGAACCTATATTCTATGGTGATTTAGTCTATAAATTCAAACGAATTGTTGGAAAACCTAATTTTAGTGATCAATTCAAAAAGATAGTAAAACGTTATATAAGGGTTGGGTATAATTTGGATATCTTGCGACAGTCTGCATGCCTAGTTTTAAACCCAATCAAGCTTTATAGCTATGGTTTCCTCTTTAATTGCAGGACGGTTGGTCAGGCCTCAGACTCTATGACGGCTCCGACGTAAAGCTTTAATCGGTGGGTTGGTGCCTGATGCTTATCTGTAGCTGGACCCACCGTGGCTCAACTTGAGGTTTTCTTTAGCTCTGACTTTCTGTGAGTCATGAGCCCTTTTCTTTGTTTCATCATGGAGTGTTAATTTGATTAGAGTGTTTTCCATGGTGATACATTGCATTAGTTTGATGGCCTCCATGCGAGCGGAACATTTCTTGTACTTCAACAACAGCAGAATCTAGGGCGAAGATTTGGTATCAGTAAAATGCATTTAAGCCCCCGGGTGGCTTAGGCTGCTGTCCGTTCTAAGGCGGTGGTTCTGTTGTTGTTGACTTTTTGTTTATTGTTACTCCCATTGTGGGAGTCTGTAATTGTTCTATGTTTTGTTGTACGTTACTTTATGTCCATTCTAGTATTGCAATCATCTTGATGGGGAAGAGAGAGCTGATTGCTTTGCTTAATTTGTCTTCCTGGTGACTTGTGATGGTTGAGCGGCTCTTCCTCGCGATGCCACGGGGTTGTCTGCAGTTTGTGATTGTGGTATTTCCTGATCATACTCACTTACTATTTTTGAAATGCTTATTTTGCATATTTTCTTTAATCTTAAAAAGTTTCCATGCGTGTTTTACAATACAAATTATAGTTACATGCTTAAGTCATTATTAATTTGGGAGATACATTTACTGTCAGCATTACTTTAGTCATGGAGTATTTTATTTATCCCAAAGACATCATCTTCATAATAATGGATAGTCTGCATACAAGGTTACCCCACCCATTTGAATAAGTAGACATTTATCATGTAAATAAACATAGCTACACTCTGTATGCATCTTTCTCACTGATAGCAAAATGAAGTTTACTTGGTTATATTCAAAATCATCATTTGATTGCAGCATACATTTTTGAAAGTTTATTTGGGCCATTGAGGGTGTAGCATACGTTACATTTTTCATCAAACGCAACAAAACAGACATCTGAGTCCAAAATAGCCTCTGTAGAATCTATACAATGTACCATTTACAAATGGGTCCATGCTTTGTATTTACCTAATAGACAATCGATTTGTCTTTTACAAACTGCAGTGATTATTTTGCATTAATCACAGTCCTCTTCATAATGGCGAAAATCTTTTTAATAAAAACACTAGATATAATGGTGGTTTTGATGATTTTAGGGTAATAATGATAATAATTGCATTTGTCTTAGCTACTATTAAATTACTGATTTTTTTCGATGGGATAATAAGAACACATCCCATTGCTAATAAAAAGAGCACTAAAAATACGCATAATCTTCAAATTCAGATACTTTCAGTGAAGTTATCAATAACTTTCGCATATTCTGAGCTACGTTTATCTGTTCTAGCTTCATCCATCGCTTACCGAAAATATTGAGGAGAACACTCTCCGTGCCTATTCATGATATATCTAAATTTATCAACTTTTGAATTTGGTTTAAATACATGTATAGTCAATTATTATTATGTGTACCACGACTCTCTAAAGTAACATGTGCAACATGGATATTTAGAGGAGGACAGATCCCATAAGGGAAGTTTAACATCCAACAAATGAACATGAATGTTTGACGGATGATGATAGCAATACGATACCCCTTTGGTTTGATGGAGATTCTATGCCAAAGGTGTTGATTGACAATGATGACCTGTCCAATTAAGAGAAGTCTTACAATGATTATGAAGAAGACTTTGTGATTGATGCAAAACAATATCACATATACTACACCCTTAATGGCACAAATAAACTTTAAAAAATGTATGCTGCAATATTAATTCTTTTTTCACCATTAAAACTATATGGTTTAGTATGGTTTTAATAGAGCGCAGAACAATAATTCACACCCCTTGGTGGCAGCGGATGGGTATTTTGGCATCTCACTGATATTTATATGCCCATAAGTGTGCATGTAACGTTCACAACAAACTTCCTACATACACATACCCTATCCATACATTAGAATATGGGTAAGGTTAGCGTATTAGAAAAGTAGGAATTGAGTCGATAGCCCAGCTATACCCTAGTCTCTTCCATACTATTACCCTACTCGACCTCCCATACACTAATCATACCCATATGGGGTCATAACATCTACCCATATGGCACATTAGTAATGGTAGATATAAGTGGAGGTAAGATAGGATTGGCGTTGGTGCAGGGTAGGGTGTGCTTTGGGGCAGGGTAGGTAGGGTAGGAGTATGTTAATGGATAGGGTATGAGTACTAGTATCTGCTTTGGAAAGGGTCACTCCTATGGATTGGGTATCCTACCCTTGGCCCTACCCTAGTTTCTACCAAATCTTTTCTTACCCCTTATAGCACCATGCCCTTGGAAGATACAAGGAACTGTCAGACAGGTTATGAGTAGCAGTAGATAAAGTATGAAATTGTGTCTGTGTGAGGACTTTAGTTGGTCAGGACTAAGGGTAGCGTAGCCTACTTTACATACATAATAATACTTAACCCTACATCTACTCTTACCCAACCCATACCCAGATATATATCCTACACACACATATATTCATAGTATAATACCCATATGGATATGGGGAGATATGAGGAGTGGTAGGGCAGGATATGAGTATGGAGGTGTATATGAGAGTTGGGTATGTATGGTAGAATAAGCAGCACCTTACCCTACCATACCTTGGCAGGCCCTACACGCATTCTACATGTACCCATCTTTACTACTAAAATTCCCTACTGCTGCACAGTGCTTTACTCTACCTTTACTTAAACCTTTACTTACCCTATCCATAACCCCCTCCTAACTTGTCATGTCTGGCCCTACCCAATTATCTCTATCAGTACCGGTGTGAGATGAGTTATAATATGGTAGAGTGGGACAGGGTAGTGTTACATAATGATTATGAGTTAGTTACCAGTATGTTACATGTATTGTACGTTATAAGATAAGGTGGGGTAAACATAGAAGGTAAGGAATTGGTTTGGTTATGTAGAGACTTCCCTTAAGCCATGCAATATTACCTCGTGCCATGTGCTTTGTAACGTCACGTCCGGCAAACCATGCAATATGTAGTTTTATTGACTCTAGTGGATATGCATCTGTACCAATCAGAATATGTTTATTTATAGATGATATAATAAATCCGTATGTCACTAATGTTATGTGCACACTACATATATTTCGACAAGTCTTAGCTGATTTTGCTTTTAGCATTTGGGAATGTCTTAGGCCTGAATAAGTTACAAACATTTATCATTTTTGTTACAATTTGCAGCTGAATTTCATGTTTTATTATATTAAAGTGGCCTTTCTGGTGTGCATCTTACAGTGTGCTACTAGGTCTAAAGTTCCAATACTGTCACATTATACAAAACAGAAAATACTCCTTACAGTTTGTGAAGGACAATTCAATTTTCTATTAAGTAAATGCAAAGTATAGACCCAATTTAAAATGAAACATAGAACAGAAAATGAAGAGGCTATTTGGTACCCAGTCTCATCATGTTCATTCTGTTGAACTTGATGTAAAATGTAACGTATGTTACACTTTAAGGACCCAAATATACCTTAAAAAAGGGTATGCTGCAATAAGTGATGGTTCTGAAGTTAACCAAGTAACCTTCATTTCAATATCAACGAGATAGATACATACAGAAGTGTAGTTGTGTTTACTTACAGGAACATGTGTCTACTAAATAAAATGGGCAGGGTAACCTTGTACGCAGCTATTACATTATTATGAAGATGCTGACTTTGTGAAAAATGAAAAACTCCATGACTAAAGAAATGCTGACAGTAAATATATATTCAAAATTAATAATGACTAAAACTTGTAACATATATAAATTGTATTGAACTTTTTTGAAACTAACGAAAATATCCAAAATTTGTATTTCAAATTGGCCGCCATATTAAATACAGTATGTTAAGACCTTATGTTTCGCCTTATATCTCAGAAATGAAATTGGGGATTTTCATATAGCTGGTCCGTTCATAAAAGTAAACATAACAGATGGTAGGAGGCTTATATTACACTATATAGGCATTTTGTCTTTTAAATGGCAGCCATCTTGAAACCATCCAAAATGGCGGGTGGGACCCAAGATTTCGAGTGTAACCATCTTGAATCTTGATCAGGGATGTCCAATGAACACTTATATACCACACCCAGAGAGCCCTTAGGGGGGTGAACGGTGACCCCTCCAGGCCCATGGACTATAAGTTTCAAAGGTCAATGTTGACTTTGCCCTTTCAGCCAAGGTTGCTTATATTGTTGTCCCATCAATATATTAAAACATAGTTGTCCAACAAACCATTGGCCCAAATGAATTAAATTTCATGCGAAGACTCGTTATGATAAGTAGCCAAAATTTTTACAAAATATTTCGGTCACATGACAAAGATGGCCGCCACACCCATATATGCTAACAACCTTTTAAAAATGTTCTTCTCCAGAACCAGAAGGCCAGTGATCTTGAGACTTTGTATGTAGCATTTGGGATGTGGCGCCCTACCAAGTTTGTACAAATAATGATCCTAGGTTGACCTTGACCTACTTAACGTCAAGGTCAAGTTTGCTTCCTAATGCATTTGAATGGGAAATTTTTTGAAAAGTTGATTTTCTGAATACTGTAGAAGCCAAAGTCATTATTCTCACTTGGTAAGTTTAATCTAGTGTCTATAAACAAGATTCAAAGGTCAAGGTTGACCTTGACCTTTCAGCCAAGATCGCTCTTATTGGAGTCCCGTAAATATATTAAAACATAGCTTTCCCAGATACCACTTGGCCAATTGAAACCCAATTCCATATGACAACTCCTTATGAGTGGTTAGCCAAAACTTATACAAATTCTTATGGTCACATGACTAACATGACCATCATGCCCATATATGGTAAAAGCTCTTTATATCTCTTCTTCTCTGGAACCAAAAGGCCATTGGCTTTGGGACTTTGTATGTAGCATTGGGGATGTGGGCCCTACCAGGT
This sequence comes from Loripinus fragilis, assembly GCA_964019695.1. Taxonomy (NCBI): domain Eukaryota; kingdom Metazoa; phylum Mollusca; class Bivalvia; order Lucinida; family Lucinidae; genus Loripinus; species Loripinus fragilis. The sequence continues at coordinate 52,460,963 of OZ026530.1, forward strand.
TTGCACAAATGATAATCGTTGAAATGTTGATTCTTTGAATACTGTGGAAGCCAAAGTCATTATTCTCACCAATCAATTTGTTTCTTCAGCAACCGGTATCATCATTGAATTGCTTGCAAATTCAATGATGATACCCGTTGCTGAAGAAAAAATATTAAATTAACTTAAAGTGTTCCAGTGTTTTTTTTTAGTTTTAAGTATATAATTATCAAAAAGAGTAATATGTTCTTAAAAGGGTATCCTTTGGAAGCAAAGACTGCACCAAAGAACTGAAACTAGAGTGTGCATATTTCCTGGGCCAGACTAGCTAGTTTCTGCCATTTAGGCGTCATCAGTGACCCTTATAGTTTCAAAGTTCCACAATGAATCCCATGATCCCAAAGGACAATAAATAAAATCTACACTATAGTGAAGGGCAGGGAGACGTTCTACCGCCGCCACACAGTCTCAGTCACCAGCTGTTGTGAAGTCAAATATGTTCTTAAAAGGGTATCCTTTCGAAGCAAAGACTGCACCAAAGAACTGAAACTAGAGTGTGCATATTTCCTGGGCCAGACTAGCTAGTTTCTGCCATTTAGGCGTCATCAGTGACCCTTATAGTTTCAAAGTTCCACAATGAATCCCATGATCCCAAAGGACAATAAATAAAATCTACACTATAGTGAAGGGCAGGGAGACGTTCTACCGCCGCCACACAGTCCCTGTCACCAGCTGTAGTGAAGTCAAATATGTTCTTAAAAGGGTATCCTTTCGAAGCAAAGACTGCACCAAAGAACTGAAACTAGAGTGTGCATATTTCCTGGGCCAGACTAGCTAGTTTCTGCCATTTAGGCGTCATCAGTGACCCTCTAATAGTTTCAAAGTTCCACAATGAATCCAATGATCCCAAAGTCCACATTGCGGGCAATCATATCTTCAAATAAAGAATAAAAAATCTCGCATTTTTTTCCTTCTAATTTATTTCTTAACACGTTTCACTACTGTGTAGATCTTCAGAAGACATTTTAGGAAACGACGTCCGCGTCTATAGCAACAACGTTATTAAATACAGGATGTGACGTCACAAGTATTGAAATGTAAACCTAGGTAGAAATGTGGTGAAAAAAAATCGACAGATTTAAGAATTCTAAATGTGTTTTTTTTTTTAAAAAAAATAGTAAGTGAGTATGATCAGGAAATACCACAATTACAAACCACAGACAACCCCGTGGCACCACAAGGAAGAGCCGCTCAACCACCACGAGACACCAGGAAGACAAATTAAGCAAAACATCCAGCTCTCTGTTCCCCATCAAAATGATTGCAATACTAGAATGGACATAAAGTAACGTACAACAAAACATAGAACAATTACAGACTCCCACAATGGGAGTAACAATAAACAAAAAGTCAACAACAACAGAACCACCGCCATAGAACGGACATCAGCCTAAGCCGCTGGGGAGGGGGGGGGGGCTCAAAAGCATTTTACTGGTACCAAATCTTCGCCCTAGATTCTGCTGTTGTTGAAGTACAAGAAATGTTCAGCTCGCATGGAGGACATCTAACTAATGCAATGTATTATCATGGAGAAACACTCTAATCAAATTAACACACCATGATGAAACAAAGAAAAGGGCTCATGACTCACAGCTAGCCAGAAGTAAAGAAAACCTTAATTTAAGCCACGGTGGGTCCAGCTACAGATAAGCATTAGCACCAACCCACCGATTAAAGCTTTACTTCAGAGCCGTCATAGAGTCTGAGGCCTGATTCATCGTCGTGCAATTAAAGAGGAAACCATAGCTATAAACAGTGATTGGGTTTAAAACTAGGCATGCAGACTGTCGCATTATATCCAAGTTATATCCAACCCTTATATAACGTTTTACTATCTTTTTGAATTCAATTGTGGTATAAAAAGGCCAATAAAATGTTCTCTTTCATTTTGCGTGCGTAGATGCAATCAGTCTGCATTTTTTAAAGTGGCAGAATTGTAAATTAATTGGGCTGAAATCTTGCGCAGTTCACAATATGGCTACTGACATACAGTAATCGAACTCTGGCATCTCTTATATGATGTCTATGGGCTGTAAGGCGATGACGGAGGGTATCAGCTGTTTCCCCAATATATTCTTCATCACAGCCTTTGCATTAAATTACGTAAATAAGGTTTTTAGCGTCACATGACATAGATGTTTTTACCTTAAGCGTTTTACCGCATTTAAACAAAAATTCGTTGTCTGTCATTAAGTATTAACACACCCTGCAATTAGGTCTGTTTCATTTTGTTATTTTGGGTGATTCTTGTATTTCCTCAAAAGCTCTTGTCAATAGTTTTTTAGATTCCAAGGTCGGTGTTTACTTTTTATGATTGGATAATGTTGCATTATTTCTTTCATTGTTTCATCTTCATACAGAATAGATAAGTTTTGTCTTATTGTATTAAACATTTCAGGGTTATGGGGGTTAAATGTGGAGACAAGCGATATTAGATTTCCATTTTCTTCTCCCTTATTACCCTTAAATCTTCCAGGGCAACATTTATAGCTTTCTCGATTCCCTTGTCAATGACATTTTTGGGGTATTTTTGATTTATTAATACTTTTCTTAATTTATCCATGCATTTTTTGTAAGGTTTCTTCATTTATGACAATACTTCTTATTCTGCGAGCTAGTGAGAAAGTAATACTATTTTTGGTGTGTTGGGGTGACAAGAGTTAAAAAGTAAATATTGTTTGCTATCTGTTGGTTTATAATATATATCTGTTTCAATTTTAGTATTTTCTCGCTTGAGTAAAACGTCCAAAAAGGGTTGTTGTACATTACTATATTCCATTGTAAATCTTATATCTGGGTGTAGGTTATTTAACAAATTATTTAATCCAAGTATATCTGACTTTGATTTAGTCCATGGAATGAAGCAGTCATCAAGAATTATTTTCCAGTTATGTATAAGCTCTTTTACATATTGACTGCCATATTTTTCATGTATCTGTTTATATTTCCCCCTCTAGATATCCTTTTACTAGGGATCCATAAACAGTTGCAAATTTTGTTCCCATTGCAGACCCTTCCATTCAACGATAGTTTTTCTCAATAAAACAAAAAGTGTTATTTTTTAATATAAACTCTATACCGTCTATGATGAAGTGTTTTTTTTTAAATCTAGAAGGGGTATCATTGGATATTTTCTGAGCCATTATTTGATGGCTTTAATTCCAAGCTTATGTGGAATATTTGAATATAATGATTCGACATCAAATGATGCCAGACGTGTATTTTCAGGTACAGCAGAAGGTTAATGATTAAGGAAATCTGTTGGATCCCTAAGGTAACTTTTGACTTGTTTTGTTAAAGGGTGGAGTCAAATGTCAATTAAATTACCCAAACGTTGAGATTGGCAAGCTGGTCCCGCAACGATTGGTCTAAATTTGAGATTGATTACATTTTCAACTTGCACATAATGAGTATCAAATTGATCACATGCATTTCGAATTTGGTAACTTTTGTGAACTTAAGGTAAACCATAAAGGTTACTCGGTTTTCTTTCAAAATTTAAAAAAAATTGTCCATTTCCCTTTGTGTTAAATTATCTTTATAGTTCTTTATAAATGTTGTTTTATTATTCTATCTAACAAATCTAATCTAAAAATAATCTATTGACAAGAGCTAAATTTGAGGAAATACAGGAATCACCCAAAATAACAAAATGCAACAGACCTAATTGCGGGGTGTTTGAATACTAAATGATAGACAACGAATTTTTGTTTAAATGCGGTGAAACGTTTAAGGTAAAAACATATATGTCATGTGACGCTAAATATCTTATTCATGTAATTAAATGCAAATGCTGTGGTGATATATATATGGGGGAAACAGGTGACACCATCTGTCATCGCCTTACTGTCCATATACAGCAAATAGGAGATGCCAGAGTTCGTAAAACTGTATGTTACTAGCCATATTGCAAATGGAGCAAGATTTCAGCCCATTAAATTTACAATTCTGCCACTTTATATAATGCGGACTGATTGCGCCTCCGTACGCAAATGTAAGAGAAACATTTTATTGGCCTTTTTAAACCAAAATTGAAAAAAACATTTACTTTTACATCTGTCAATCTTTATCACCGCATTTCTACCTATTTTAACATTACAATACTTATAAAGTCACATCCTGAATTTTATAACGTTAATGCTATAGACGCTGGCGTCGTTTAAGAAAATGTCTTCTGATGATCTACACAGTAGTAAAACGCGTTAAGAATTAAATTTATATATATACAGAGATATATAGTGAATCAACTAAGCCGATAGATGCTGTAAATATTTTGCCTATAGCGAGATTCGAACCCACGACCTCGGCAACACCGCCTAGCACTACACCAGACATCAACGCTACCAACTGCGCCACTGAGTCATCCCCAAAAAAGGATGTTCAGGAAGCGCTGATATTGATGACGACTGATGCAGTACACGTCGTATATTGGTTCTTTTTCAATGGATGGCATCTATTTCGTTCGCAAGTGAAAGCCTGATGGATCCAAGGATACAAGTGAAATTACATAAATATCAGAAGTGCGGAAATATAATTTTACAAACGTCAATGCTTTCGAGCTACACAGGAACAGAAACTGATGCAGATTCAGACAGTATATAAATACAGAGGGATATAGTGAATCAACTGAGCCGATAGATGGTGTAAATATTTTGCCTCTAGCGAGATTCGAACCCACGATCTCGGCAACACCGCCTAGCACTACACCAGACATCAACGCTACCAACTGCGCCACTGAGTCATCCCCAAAAAAGGATGTTCAGGAAGCGCTGATATTGATGACGACTGATGCAGTACACGTCGTATATTGGTTCTTTTTCAATGGATGGCATCTATTTCGTTCGCAAGTGAAAGCCTGGTGGATCCAAGGATACAAGTGAAATTACATAAATATCAGAAGTGCGGAAATATAATTTCACAAACATCAATGCTTTCGAGCTACACAGGATCAGAAACTGATGCAGATTCAGACAGTATATAAATACAGAGGGATATAGTGAATCAACCGAGGCGATAGATGCTGTAAATATTTTGCCTTATGATGTTGGCCAGACTGCACGGATGCGCGTTCTAATCAGAGTCTAACAAATTAAACCACTTATAAACATGAATTTTATAAAAAGGGCTTGAACAGTTGAATCCTCTTTTTACACAAAAAAAGCTTAATTTGATGGGGTAGAAAGCTTCAAAAACAGCTACATTTTTTCAACTTTCAAGAAAATAACCCTCTAAATCCCTGTTTAAGAATCGCTATCCTGTTTGAGACAGCTTCCAAAGTGGTACATATACCACTTTGATATTCAACAATTTTACTCCTGACTGCTCTATGATTCACATGCAAAGTGGTACGTATACCACCGTACAAAGTTACGTCTGACAGGATGACTGCTTTAGAAATTTAAACAAATGAACTGACTCTAATGTGGTACATGTACCACATTGATATACAATGATTGCAGTTCTGACTGCTCTATCATTCGAATGCAAAGTGGTACGTATACCAACGTAAAAAGATACGACAGACAGGATGACTACTTTAGAAATTTAAACTAACTGAACTGACTCTAATGTGGTACATGTACCACATTGATATGCAGTGATTGTACTTCTGAATGCTCTATCATAACCGAGATCAGACTGCTCATTAGACTGATCTCGGTCCATACTGTTTGCACTATCATATAGGCATTATATATGAGTACATTTGGCTATTAGCAGATGACAGTATTAATCAAAAAGTGTTGCCTGCTTATAGCATCTGCTGCATACTTTCAACTTTCCCCAAAACAAATCTTTTCATGTAAAATAACACTATGAACCCTGATTAGACTGCTCCTAAGCAGTCTGATCTGGGTCCATACTGTTTGCAATATAGGTCACAAACTCTCATCTGATTTACACCAAACTAATTTAACCACATAACCTAAGCTAGTATTTCACTGGGATGCGAACAAATGGCGACTATTTCAAGACTAATTTGAGACACGGTATGGCGACAGAAATGCGACATTGCATCCATTTTCACTCCATTGCGGTCACACCGAATGGGTGATTAAGACATATTTTTGACAGTCGCACGGATGTCGTACGATTATCGCACGAATCATTGGCAAATGTTGCACGACATTATCGCGACATTCGTGCGACATTCGCGAGACACTCGCACGATGTTCGCCCGATGAAATTGCGAAGTTTTATTACCATCGACCGCCATACGACGTTCTCACGAACGTCGTGCGACAGTCGTGCGAATGTCATGCAATAGTCGCACGATTGTTTTGATAAACCAAGAAAAATAAAGATTCTAGTAAGCATTGAAACTTCAGACTAGGAAGGTACTAGGCTGCTTGAATGAAGTAGACAGCTGGAAGGAACTACATGTAGATCGTTTGAAGGTGTCACACTGCTGGGTTGTGTTGGCCTGTTGACGGTAGCAAAAGAATGGTGCCCTGAAGTTAACTCGTTTTAATTGAACTGTTGTTGTAGCCCATCAAGCAGCTTAAGAAAGTCAGTCGAGAAAGCACTTGCTTTTATTGCCCATACGTATTGCATGATTAGCCCAATCAAATAAAAATTACAATGAGTTCGGATGAGCCCCGTACTGCGAATATCTTTTTTATACATACGAACAGCAAATGCACAGATCAGACTGCACGGATGCGCGTTCTAATCAGAGTCTAACGAAGGCACAATAATAATACCTTTATGTTGTAATAGAAACAGTAAACATTTAAGTAGGCCTAATAAAAATCATCAAAAACTATCCTCTCGGATAGCAGAACCACTTTCAATAACTGAAATTAGTCCAAACAGTATACATGTACATGTAAGAAGGCCTAATAAATACAGCATACTTAAATGAAACTATCCTCTCAGATAGCAAAAATACTTGACAACTGAAATAAGTCAAAACTGTAAACTTAAGTATGCCTTACCAAGATCTTGTATTAAGAAGGAACTATCATTTCAGATAGGAGAAACACGTTTAATTAACCTTTAGTGATATAATTTCGTGTAATTTAAGATACTCGCACGATAGTCGTGAGACGTTCGTGCGACTGTCTCATGATGTTGGCCAGAACGTCGCTTAGTTTAATAAACTCGCAATGTAGTCTCACTTCTGTGCAATTGGTTCGCAATTTAGTCTTATATTTCAATTACGTCGTGTTCCAAAATGATTGCGACTAAATTGCGAGGGGTCGGCGACAAGTTCGCGACGAGTTCGAGACATCCGCGATGACTTTGCGTCTATTTTGCGTGGAATTTTGTTCCATACAATTTTTGAACATGTTCAAAATTTCCGCGACTACTTTGCGCTACTTGGCGACGCATGCGAGGAAATTGCGAATCACTGGCGACTGTTTCAAGACTGTTTTATGACCTACTCATGATGTCTGTCGCCAGCTGTCGCAAAACAGTCGCAGTCCACTGAGATAGGGGCTTAATGTGACACAAGCAAACATTGTGAATCTTGATCAGACTGCTCATAGGTCTGATCTGGATCCATGCTGTTTGCAATAAATGCCACAAAAAATGCATTAAGCAGAAGAGCATGTAAAATATTTAACAAAAAAGTGCTGGCTTTATAATTCTAAAATTTACTTTAGAATAAACTAGATCATGTCAATATCAATTCAATGCACATACAAAATTTGGATAAATCTTATAAAAGAATTCTGAAGATGTTGAGGTAACTAAAAAAATTATGATGGACGAACGAACGGAATGTCAGACAACCCAAATCCTATATACAATGTAGCCCCCTCCCCTTTTTCAAAGCGGGGCTATAATAATACATATCATGTAAGCAAACACTATGAACACTGATCAGACTGATCTGGGTCCATACTGTTTGAAATATTTAGTTCACATAAGTATATCAAATGCATGCAAATATTTAACAAAACGTATTGTGCCTGCTCCAGAATAAATTTATGATTACCAAATATGTGTAAGCAAACACTACAAGCCCTGATTAGACTGCTTCTAACCCGGATCCATACTGTCCATACTCAAAAAAATTCTCAATGAGACGTTTTTTGAGCACCCAAAATATATAATAAACTTTTGGCTAAAAATAATCACAAATTTAAGATGAAAAAAAATCACTAATCTGGACCTATGCATGTAACCAAAGAAACCTAAAAATGAAGGGTAATCCTCATAGTCTGATTGACACCAGCCCCCAGCCCCCTGCCCCCTCCCCTCTGAAGATTGTTTTTATCTAAACAAACAGTGCAGACTTTGAGCAAATGCCGCCTTATGGTGTATTTCATTTGGGTCTTCAGTGTTTGCCAAAGTACCTGTTTACCAGTATCCAGAATGAAAAGAAAAGGGTTAATATAGTATACTATATATATCAAACAGTCTCCAGATAAGAGTTGGTGAATACATTTTTTATTTCGCATTCAAAACATATGTTGTGGGTACTCAAAAGAACCGTCTCAATGCTCTCTTGAGCACCCAAAACGGCTATTAAAACTGATGGGTAAGAAAATATTAACAAGTTTACCTTTAAAACTAAGAATCTAATCAGTAATCTGGTGTCAGCACTTCTGTTTCCTCAAATTTTAGTATACTAAGCTCTAAGTCCGTTTTCATTGAGTCATAGAATTTGAAAGAAAACAGCAATGAGCAAGGAATTTTGCGTAGTTAGAGAAAATTTTAAATGGTTTGCTGGCTGGAACTGACTGTTATTGTTACAGTAGTGTCTCCCATGGAGCTAAACTGCTCAGATTTTCCGACGACCTTGACTTTTAAACACTGACAGCAGTGTTATCCTGCTGTGACCTGATAAACTTGCCCGATTAATATTGGTGAGTGGACTCTTTCTTCCCATCCCACTGAATGGATAAGGTAAAGGAACAGTAAGACCCAGTACTGGGGAACGTATTTCTAACTTTTGCTTGTACATCTTTTGTCGGTTCTACCGGTGGCTCATGAATTATTGGTATTTCTATAGAAACTGTTTCAGTCTGAGCCAATGTGGGATCAGAAAAGCTTCGCCTTTGTATGCTGGATCAAGTCTGACCAAATGTAAAGGCTTGTACTTCAGTGCCTGTTGAATTTCTCGAAGTAAAGGGAGCCTCATAGGTTTAGATAAACAAAAAAGTGGAGTATAAAATTGTAAATATATTCTTACCCATCAATTTTAACAAATGTTTTGGGTGCCCAAAAGAACGGTCTCAATGAGGCGATTCTTTTGAGTACCCACAATATATGTTTTGCTTGAGAAATAAGAAAAATATTTTTTTGGTATGAACTCTTTAACTAAAGGCTTGAGTATGTTAAACCCATTACCAAAGTCTATACCAAAGCTATTAAAAATTTGTGGCACATGCAAAAAACAAATTAAAGACAAATAATGTGAACTATAATAAGTCACATATTGTGACATAATATGCATGTTCATGAAGGTTAAAACCCATACCAGAAATTAAACAGCATTGAATAGCTACTCATGCATATTTTTAAAAAGAATAACATTACTGTGCAGATGTATCTCATTGACTGTCCATCTCAACGTGAGAAAACCTTTCTTCAGGAATTGTGACCATGTATGGCTCAAACCAGCCAGCTCAACTACAGAAACTAGCTAGAATCTTGAAGTTTGGGTACAGAAAGTGTAGCCAATTTACTTTTCTGAAAGCGTATAGCAAAGGTGCTGCTCAGACTATGCAGATGTGCAGGCTAGTCTGCACGTTTGTTGTTTTTCATACAACAATGTCAGGTTTTCTCGCGTCAAGACCCAGTTAGCTGCAATGTGTAATGAATAACAGTAAAACCTGCGTAAAACGGCCACTAAAAATAGACCAAACTTAGATCTTAATGACCAACAGTAGCAAATTAATGTGCTCCCCATTCTGCAATATTTTTGACCTGCATTAAGCGATAATTGGTCTTGAAAATCTTTTTTTGAGTGGCCGTTTTACACAGATTTTACTACATATTCAGTGAGAATTAATCGCCCATTATACTACCCTGTTTTTGTTCCTAGTTCTTGATTTTCTCTCATTTGGGATGCCATTGACATGTAAATGTCTTCGCTGTTAGTTACCTATACAAGCTGCAGTGACTGGTGACACTTTGTCTAATTGGAAAGGTACTTGAAGATCGTAATTGCCAGCAAACTGAGACAAATACCCAGTTTCTCTGAAAATATCATTTTTGACCCATTTTAAACCATATTCAACATAATGCATAGGTCAAGATAATCACACTTTTTGAGCGCAATTTTTAAAATATTTTCAGGGTGCTCAAAAAAATTGATTCTTTGAGATGGTTCTTTTGAGTACCCACAACTTATGTTTTTGTTGAGAAATAAGAAAGTTAAATTATACACTATTATCTAGAGCTCTGATAATAGCAACCTTACTTTTTTCAAAATTATGAATATTTGTAACCTCAGTTATTTGAAAACAGTGTGGATCATGAGCATCTTCTGGCTTTGATTCTGAAATGACCAAATTATTTTCTACCATGATTCCATGTTGCTGCATGTATCAGTCCCTTTAGATTGATATGCAACATAACCATGTTCTGAAAAAGTTGAATTTTGGTTCCTGCCTCACCCCAAAGTCCACCCCAAGTCGGATACAGGCTTCATTCTAAATTCACGTTTGATATGTTTCATATTTATTGTACCTCTGTCAGCCTGCATAATTTTAGTAAAAATATCAACTGACCAACCCCACTTGACTGAGTTATTGCGAAATTTAAATATTTGACTTTTGACCCCACCTAAGGGGTCAGGGCGTGGCCCACCTAAGGGGTCAGGGGGGCTAGGGTAAAATTTTAATCACTGCCAGGCTTATCTACAGGCACTGGGTAAACATGGCCTATAGTGGGAAGTTGTAAGATATAATATTTTTGAAGAAATGTGAAGTTTATTCCACAAAAAAGCAATTGTCACATATAGCTTTTGCATTAGCCTAAACCTAAGTAAACAACGGGCCAAAACAAAAGTTTGCGAATGACCTCCAAATTCAAACTTGACATGTATGTTATGATACTTTATCTTTTATCTGTAATATATAAATGAAATTGTTGCATCGCTTCAAAAGTTATTTATCACAATTTAGCTAAAATCTAAGTCAAAAAGGGCCATAACTCAGTCACAATTTAGCAGATTGTCCCCTTTTCGAACTCTGCCTATATTTAATGATGCTTGACTCTTCTGCAAAGTACGAATGAAATTGATGAATCCCTTCAAAAGTTATCGATCGGATACTAAAACGTGTGACAACGTGGACACGGACATGATCCCTATGTGTCGACCATGCTTCGCAGGCGAAACAAAAAACACAGTCTTGCATTTTTTGAAAACATTGCACATACTGGCAGATAACTACAACTTACCATTTGCAAATTACAATGCGCACTTAATCTGGATGCTGACAGAATAATTCAGTGCCACAAAACACCCATAATATTGTTTCATTTTCCAAAACTTACCCACAAATTAAAGCCTCCTTGCAGCACAAGTTCAACATATCATTTTTTATATTACATGCACAGGCTTGGGCCAGTTGTTCTGAAATCGGCAACAAAAAGCCTAAAAATGTACCAAAATTGGCAAAATAGTTATCAAAGCTCGCCAAAATGAATCAGGGACGTTTCATCCCCAAACCATTTCCTTCCCTAGTTGTTTCACCCCAAGACGTTTCCCCCCTGGTCGTTTCCCTCCTGGTCGCTTCTCCTCCACTAGTCGATTCGCCCTTAGTATAATAGTTCATGGGCCGGTGAGGTCACCATGCACCCCCTCTTAGGACCCTCCAGGAGTGGGATAAAATTGTTCATTGGACCCCCTGATTAAGAATCAAGATGTTAACACTCGATATCTTGGGTCCTACCCTCCATTTTGGATGGTTTTTAAGATGGCCGCCATGAAAGCAAGGCAAACTGCCTATATAGTGCAAATCAGCCTCCTACCATCAGCTATGTTTACTTTTATGAGCAGAGCATATATATCAGAGACCCTCAACTTCATTTCTGATATTAAAAGCTGAATGCATGGTCTTTCCATATGGTACTAAAGATGACCGCCACTTTTAAGTATAATTTTTGAATATTTTCGTTAATCTTCAGAAAAAGTTTCAATGGTTCTTTTGATAATATAATTCAAAGTTTCATGCTTGGGTCATTATTTATTTTGGAGATAAATTTACTATCAGCAATATTTATTCATATAGTATGACAGCAAAGGTGGCTGTCATAAATGAAAAATGGGTCCAAAATAGCCAAACGACTGTAAAAAGTTATCTTGCTAACTTTTGAACATGAACGATTTTAACAAGATTATGATCAATTAATGTCACTAACACATCCCATTGGTAAAGCTATTATATTCACAATGTCATTTCAGTGGGACTCTCCACATCACCAGAATCGTCCATTTATCACAAAGTTGTCATCTTCGATATATACAAAGTTACCCCACCATTTTAATAGGTAGACAATGATTCCTCTAAATAAGCCTAAATATACACCTACATACATTTATCTCACTGATAATGGAATGACCTTCATTTTGCACTCGTCAGAATCATCACTTATTTGCAGAATACATTTTCAAACGTTTTTTTGGGTGATTAAGGGTGTAACATACGTTACATGTTTACATTAAACCAAGCAAAATCGCTATCTGGGTCCAACATAGCCTCAAACCATACCTATATGGAGATATAACCTCTACCACTATGAGTAAAGGTAGATATGCATGGATATAGGGATAGAGAAGGGTAGGAGTTATGGCTGGATAGGATATGTTATGAGTATTATATTGGATAGGATATTAGTAAAAGTTAAGGTATGCTAATACTTATTGACGGGCTACCCTACCTTTGGCCCTATCATAACTTTATAAGTTTTTACAGTTTCTTCCTAATCATCTCTAACCCCTACTTGCAGAGTCCCCTACAAATACATTGAAAGAAATGAGTAGCTGCCAGGTAGTTTATAAGCAGGGTTAGATATAGTATGAGTTTGTGTATGGGTCGGGAATTTGGTAAGACAGGTATATGTGTAGCGTACCCTACCTTACTATACTCATACCCTATTTTACCTATACTCTCACCCAATCTTTGCCCAGATGCACATCTAAACATACATCCACTCATACCCCTTGGATATGAGTAGGGATAGGTATTAGTAAGAACGCGTGTGTGCTAGTTGGATAAAAAAGGAGTATTAATATAATGGGTAAGAAAGCATAGGGCCTAGTAGGACATTTTAGCAGCAGGTTATATTTGGGGAAGGGCAAAGCAGGGCATTATTTGGAATAGGGTAGAGTTTTATTAAGAGTTGTAAAGCTAGGTAAATAGTGAGTTTAGTTTGTAGAGATCTGGTACAGTAATGTGAGATGGATGATTATTGTTCATGTATGTTAGAGTGGAACAGGGTAGGAAAGGGTGTGATTATGGATCAGGTTTGTTATCATATGATATAAATAAAGGTAGAGTTGTCATTGGAGAAGGGAAGGAGGGAATTGATCATGTAGGATGGGTGCTGATATGGTGTATGATAGGGTAGTTCAATGCGTTGCGTAGGAAACATAGGATAGTACACTTATGTGTAAGGAAGGATAAGAGCAGGACAGCCATAGGATGGGGCTGTATTGGGCATAGTTTTGTAGGATTGGGTAAGCTAGGGGAAGTGATTGCAGGGTAGTGTAAAATGGAAAAGAGCATTGCATGACAGGGCAAATCAACCTAAAACTCATTCATTTGGAATTAAGTACACAGCTTTCCGTCATGAGTCTCTTCTTTTCAATTAAAATAAGAAAATAAGTAAACATACTATTTTCTTGGAATATCTGGTTATTACCTGCTACACTAAATGACTACTTCCTATCATTTGATACTGGTTACTTTTTTGTTTGGACTAAATGGACATGTATGGGTGAAACGTTTGAAAAATTGATAGCATTCATAAACGATAAGTCAAATTCATTGATCATTTAAACTTATTGTGAGGATAATATATTAACATTAATTTAAGCGAACGTTATATAATACTGCATGTTGTGTATATTAAACACATTTCACAATTAGGAAAAACATTCAAAAGGGATCTCTAGTGATGTTTATAAATATGTATATTGGGGCTATTAACAATGGGTGAAGTAGAAGCGAATACTTTAACTTAAAACATTCAGAATGTTTCATCATAATATTATTACTTAGTTTTGGTAAGTTATTCTTTAGCATAAAAATCATCCAAAGATTGATAAAGCAAAAATGTATTTAGACTACTCCCAGCAGGCACATAACGTTGATTAAACGTTGAAACAACGTTGAAATTAGGTTGATTGGTTGATCAACCTTACATCAACGTTCACTCAACTCCTTTATTGGTAGTTGATGAAACGTTGACGCTTAAATGATATATAAACGTTGATATTTGGTTTAACTGATGCACATCTACAGGGTTGATATACTTAAACGTTTGTAGTCAATGTTAACATCAGGTTATTAATACTTATTCAACCTAATAAAAATCCACCATACTGCTTATCTAAACACAATTTTTTTTTTTTGGGGGGGGAGGGGGGGTCCAGGCCCGACTCCAGAAAACAGCTATGACAACGTTTTTTAGTCCAACTTTTTTTTACAGTTTTACAGTGGTGTTTATCAATGGTTTATTTCAAAACTATAATTTTCCAAGGTTTCAGAGGGGGTCCGGGGGTCTAACATTTTCATTTGGGTCCCAAATGCTATTTTCTATAGAAACCCATAGAACTTACGATTTTCTAGGGCAGGTTATTTTATTGCGTCTGCGAACATCAAAGTTTTGGTCAAAATATTGCATCCGTAGCTAATTGGGTTTTGGGTTCGTTCTTCAAAGTGGATTCGCTTATTTTGTCTACGCACTACAAACTTTTCTTAAAAACCTTTTGCTTGTTACGGAAAAAGAATTCACTTCCCGAGTAAGAGACATCACACGTTCCATTAAAATGCTCTTTAAATTGGTTTCCCCCCTCTTTAATGCAGGTTATGATAAATTCTCTCTGTCTTGCCACAAGATAAATGTCCACTTGATAATAATATCTTACTGTAAAGTGTCAACTGTGAGAAATCGGCCATTGCTGATATTTCAAGTAATTTTGGCCGTAACAAGACGTTTCGCCCCCAAGACGTTTTCCCCCTAGTTGTTTTGCCTCTATTTTCAACCCTGTTCGTTTTGCACCTCATACCCTTGTCGTTTCGCTCCCAATACCATTTCCTCTCTAGTCGTTTCACCTCCAAATATTTTTATTTGTCATAGTGATCATGGATGGTGTTAGAGGTCCCAGGTTCAATCCCCACTCACAGCGAGGAAAATTTCGGTGTCAGAACACGCTTTCTCTAGTGTCATTTGTAGGGATGACAATAGATTAGTGCATCGTCCGTTGGATCGGGACGTTAACAGGATGTCTCCCGTGCAGGGAAAGCCACAGCCTGTGCAGGTTAAAGAACCCTACGGTAAGTTAAATATGGTTACTTTTAGGCTTTCATCCTGCAACCTGGGGTGTACAAAGTACACCTGCCGATGATACTCGAAAGAGGGTCCGGCACTGTATAGAGAAAGAAAGAATGAACAGATGGAGTGGATGAATGGGCCGGGCTGGTCTGATTGCCACAGGATACCTTTATCAGATATGTTTAATACACATTTAACACAAAGTTGCATGTTAAATTAGTTTTAAAATAATGAAAATACAAATCTTCAACTGTTTTGGTTTGTTGATATGGTCAATGGACAATTCTGCTCATAATGATAATGAACCCCCAGGGGGGTACTCTCATTTTTTCTCCATACGTAGGCTCGGGCCCAGCATCTACCATTCACCCTAAAAAATATCAGGAATTTCAAGCACTGCAAAAAAAATATTTGAAATTTTAGCAACCCGAAAAATTATCCCCCATTCTGTACCTTGAACTTTAGAAGAGACCCTTAAATGTATAGAAATGACCCCTAAATATAGTCCAATTTTGTGATGACCCCGAAAAAATATCCACAAAATCTAATCATACCTCAAAAAATATTCATTTTGCTGAAAACTCCAAAAAATATTGAAATTCAAAATTTTTAACCCCCAAAAAGGCCCGAGCCTACGTATGCATGAAAATATCAGAGTACCCAACCTGGGTATGGACCCTGATCCGACGTCACCTTGTAGTAGGTAACACTATCTTGAAACAGTTTTATCTTTCAATTTAGACTGTAAGAAATCTAGTATGATCATGATTTTGGATTTTTTTTGCATCCGAGAGCAGAGAATACAAACTGTGTAGACCCTGATGGAATGTCACATTATGCGGCATTTCATCTGGAACTTCACTGTTTGTAAAAGTACGTTAAAGAGTCATCAGTATACAGAGGGTTAATATTGTGAGATTAAATGAGCCAGTTCATAAATCCCATGTGTGAATAGTGAACGCTCAGACCAGCTTGCACACCCGTGCATTCTTGTCAGAGCATTCGTTGCTAGCAAACATACAGAAAGGACGTAGGTGATGATTTACGCAAAAAATAACACATCTAGACCAACTACATGTACGTAGCTGCATTGCGTTTTTCTCAATGTTCTGAAAGAAGATGCTTTTTTGGTAGCTGATTCCGCAATAGGGTTGCAGTACACAAGAATGATCTGTATGCACATGTATGCGACATAGGAATTTTACAGTCTAGATATAAATGTTGTCATTATTAAGTGTGCCGACGCAGCTCTCTAGTGGGGTTATATGCTTAATTAAGTTTTGATTAAAACAATAAGTTATTTATTTTCATGCATTAATCATTAAAGATAACTTCAATGCGAAAATATATTAATCATTACAGTGACATACCGTAAAAGTAAAAAAGTACAAAAGTTTTGTTCTCGCCCACCCCTAACATTTTCATGGGTACTAAAAACAGTCTCATTGAGATGGTTCTTTTGAGCACTCAAAAGCTGCTTGGACCCAAAAACGCAATTAGATTCATTTCTGTGCGTACAAAAACGCAATAAAAATCCTTGATACCTCAATTCCGTACTTTTCATAGCGTATTGCGCTATAGTATTCAGTTTGTGATTGCCTTTTTGCATGCTACACAAGCAATTGTTGGGTACAAATTTCAACATGACGTGGTACCAAATCTAGTGTTTTAAATTGTAAACCAGTCCAGGAACATTCTTATCGCTCTTTAGCTATACCTAATATTTACCCAGTTACGAAAATTGTCTCACTTTACGATAACAATGGCAAAACGTGGGCAAAAAAGCCACAGAGCAATCAAATAATATTATCTCATAACTCAACTTAAATACTGCGTTACATGGTTCAAAGAATCATATATGACTTGATCAATATGTAGAATTTAGAATTTTTGTAATAAGTCGAAAATAGCGATCTCGGGTTATACTTAGCAGTATTGTCAGTGGGCTTTCTGAAAGTGAGACCGAAAGTCAACAATACATCAGGAGAAACTAGGCCCCGTTTCATTGCAAATATTTGTTTTAATTTTCAGGAAAGGAATTCTGTAAGCATGTTGCTGCCATTCCAATCATTGTAACTTTAATATTGTTAACATTTTTTTGATAATGTCAACTGTTCTTGCTAATAAAATATGTTTTAACCAAATATTTAATTGCTTTCAGATGGATACCTAATACAAAAACTTGAAATACCCAATTTGAA
Organism: Loripinus fragilis; assembly: GCA_964019695.1. Classification (NCBI taxonomy): domain Eukaryota; kingdom Metazoa; phylum Mollusca; class Bivalvia; order Lucinida; family Lucinidae; genus Loripinus; species Loripinus fragilis. The sequence continues at coordinate 52,478,662 of OZ026530.1, forward strand.
ATACCCAAATAAGCCAATAAGAGGTGGTTAAATACCCAATCACTTCCAAACCTTATCTGGAGCTATGTTATTTATACTAGGGACAAAATGACTAGCGGGGCCAGACAACTAGTGGGGGTGAAACGACCAGGGGAGAACGTCTTGGGGCGAAATGACTAGGGGAAGATTGAAATGGTTTGGGGCCAAAACGTTTCAGATTCATTTTGGTGATTTTTGAAAACTATTTTGCCAGTTTTGGTACATTTTTGGCTTGTTCTTGCGATTTTGGAACAACTGGCCGAAACAATATTATGGCTGTTGCTGATATTTGTGGCACTAAATTATTCTGTCAGCATCCAGATTAGCTGTGCATTGTAATTTGCAAATGGTAATCAAGTCGTGGTTATCTGTCAGTATGTGCAATGTTTTTAAGACTGCCATGTTTTATGTTTCGCCTGCCAAGAATGGTCGACATATAGGGATTATGTGGGCGTCTGCTTTGTCACACTTTTTTGTTTCCGATCGATAACTTTTGAAGGGATGCATCAATTTCAATCGTACTTTACAGAAGAATCAGGAACCATTAAGGGGATATATCTTTCAAAAGCTCTTACTTGCATAAAATTTTTCCTGTATAAACAAAAAATGCTTTTTATCAAGGAGACGGATACCTTTGGTCACATTGTTGTATGAACAATTCATACATCTCACATAGCTCACTTTACGCCCCAACATACAGCTTTTGAGCAATCCACAGCATGCTTATTAGTCTTTCTAGAGTCATTTCCTGGTTTTATACCGTTTACAATACTGTGACACGCTGGGTGAACTTTAGAATGAACATAAACTACAATGATCTGACTACGATATTTAAGAGTATTTTCGCCCAAAATGTACAAATTTCTGGTAGAAAAATATATATTTACAATTTTGCTTGTGAAATTTTCAAGGTAAAAATGAAAAATTGTCAATAATATCAGAAATAAATCATATTTGGGTCAACATACTTCTAAATATTGTAGTCAGATCATTGTAGATTATGTTCATGCAAATGGTTTTCTCTAAAGTTCACCCAGCGTGTCACAATATTGTAAATGGTATCAAACCAGGAAGTAACTCTAAATAGACTGATACGCACGCTGCCGACTGCTCAAAAGCTGTATGCTGGGGCGTAAAGTGATCTATGTGAGAGGTATAAAATGTTCATACAACAATGTGGCCAAAAGTTTCTGTTTCCTTGATAAAAACAACATTTTTTGTTTATACATGAAATATTTCGTGCAAGTAAGAGCTTTTGAACGATATATCTCCTTATATACAGCAAAGTTTGAAAAAGGGAGTAATCCGCAAAATTTTGACTGAGTTATGACCCTTTTCTGACTAAGATTTTCATTAAATTGATTATTGTGGTTTCCGATCCATAACTTTTGAAGGGATGCAAAAGTTTCATTCAAATTTGTCAGAAGGGTAAAGCATCATAACATACAGGTCAAGTATGAATTTGGAGGTCATTTGGAAACTTTCGGCTGAGTTTTGGCTCATTTTTGACTTCGGTTTAGGCTAATGCAAAAGCTATATTACTATTGCTTTTTTGTGGAATAAATTTCACATTCTTCAAAATTATTATATCTTCAGGGGACAAAAATGTTTCAAAATTGTACTTGTCATGCAAATTATACCTGCACTTGTCCTTTAAAACTGTAGGCAATAAAGAACACAAGGGGGTTATATGTATTATGACTTATTCGAATAATTCTTACCAAAGCACTCATCTTACAGGACGAGTGCTTTGGAAAGAGTTACTTGTCCTTTCCAGATTTCACAAGTGGATGAGTGGAATTTTTGTCCCCTGATCTTACAACTTCCCACTATAGGCCATGATTACCCAGTGCCTGTAGATAAGCCTCAGACAGTGGTTAAAATTTTACCCAACCTCCCTGACCTCTTAGGTGGGGTCAAAGGGCAAATATTTAAATTGTTCAGTAACTCAGTCAATTACTATAATTTTGCATGCTGACAGAGACACAATCAATATGAAACATATCAAACATGAATTTAGATAGAAGGCCTGCATCTGACCCTGTTGTGGATTTAGGGTTGAGGCAGAGGCCAAAATTCAACTTTTTCAGAATATGGTCATGTTGCATCTCAATCTAAAGGGACTGACGCATGCAGCAACATGGTAGCAAATATTTTGAAGCCTGAAGCTGCTTATGATCCACACTGTTTTCAAATAACTGAGGCTACAATTATTCAGAATTTTGAAAAAGTAAGGCTGCTATTATCAAGAGCTCTAGATAATAGTGTGCAGTTCATCTTTCTTATTTCTTAAGCAAAAACTTTAGTTGCCTGTACTCAAAAGAACCGTCTCAATGAAACAATCCTTTTGAGCCCCCTAAAAATATTCAAAATTTTATGCTCAAAAATTGTGTTTATCTTGACCTACTTATTATGTTGAGTATGGTAAAAATGGGTCAAAATTGATTTTTTCAGAGAAAATTGGGTATTTGTCTCAGTTTGCTGGCAGTTATGAGCTTAAAGTACCTTTCAAATCAGACAAAGTGTCAGAAGTAGGAAACTAACAGCGTAGATCTTTACATGTCAATGGCATCCCAAGTGATAGAAAATCAAGAACTAGGGACAAAAACAGGTTTGTATAATTGGCGATAATTCTCACTGAACATGTAGTAAAATCTGTGTAAAATGGCCACTCAAAAAAAGGTTTTCAGGACCATTTATCGCTTAATGCAGGTCAAAAGTATTTCAGATTGGGGAGGACATTAATTGGCTACTATTTGTCGTTAAGATCTCTGTATGGTCTATTTTTAGTGGCCGTTTAACACAGGTATTACTGTAATTCATTACACATTGCAGCACATATGATATATTATCTGGGTCTTGACGCGAGAAAACCTGACATTGTTGTATGAAAAACAACAAAGGTGCAGATTAGCCTGCACATCTGCATAGTCTGAGCAGCACCTTTGTTATACGCTTTCATAAAAGTAAATTGGCTACACTTTTTGTACCCAAACTTCAAGATTCTAGCTTGTCTCTGTAGTTGAACAGGCTGGTTTGAGCCTTACATGGTACCAATTCCTGAAGACAGGTTTTCTCACATTGAGATGGACAGTCAATGAGATATATCTGCACAGTAATGAGTCTAATGACATTCTTTAAATATGCATGGGTAGCTATTCAATGCTGTTTAATTTCTGGCATGGGTTTTAACCTTCATGAACATCCATATTATGTCACAATATGTGTGAACATTAGGTCCACAAGCTAATTGGCTCAGACTTGTTTGAGCATTTGATGGTCTCCTAATGCAATAAATACAAAATTCTTCCAATTCGGGTCAAATGCTATTATATCTGTATGGGTGTTAAATGAGTAAATGCCTGAGGAAAGTGTAGCATCTTCCTTTTAATTTTGTACACATATAAGAGGATTTCAGAAAGATTTTATTTTCAGTTTTGCTCCTAAATCCTGTGAGAAGCCACAATGTAAATTTATTTTTTGGGGAAAATCATTATTTTTGCATGTATATTGGCAAGAAGTAAAAGAAATGACTCTTTGATTTATCACTTATTATAGACTATAATAGTGCACATTATTTGTTTTTAATTTGTTTTTTTTGCATGTGCCACAACTTTTTAATAGCTGTGGTATAAACTTTGGTAATGTGTTTAACATGCTCAGTCCTTAAATTAAAGAGTTCATACCAAACATTTGATTTTCTTAAATTTCTCAGACTCAACCAAAACATATATTGTGGGTACACAAAAGAACCGTATCATTGAGACCGCTCTTAAGAGCACCCAAAACATATGTTAAAATTGATGGGTAAGAAAATATTTACAATTTTATGCTCAAAAATTTTGTTAATCTAAACAAACTTATCAGGCTCCCTTTACTTTCAGACATTCAACAGGCACTGAAGTACCAGCCTTTACATTTGGTCAGACTGGATCCAGTATAGAAAGAGTCCACTCACCAATATTAATCAGGTCATTCAGGAAGGACAAGTTTACCAGGTCAGCAGCAGGAAATAACAGTCAATTCCAGCCAGCAAACCCTTTAAAATTTTCTCTAACTTTGGCAAATTCCTTGCTCATGGCTGTTTTCTTTCAAATTCTATGACTCAAAGAAAACAGACTCAGAGCTTAGTACACTAACAATTTCAGAAGAGCTGACATCAGATTAGTGATTAGATTCATAGTTTTAAAGAGTAAAATTGTTAATATTTTCTTACCCATCAGTTTTAACAGCCGATTTGGATGCTCAAAAGAGCATTGAGATGGTTCTTTTGAGTACCCACAACATATGTTTTGGATGAGAAATAAATAAAAAATATATTCACACACTCTTATCTGGAGGTCTGTTTGCATATATAGTATACTATATTAACCCTTTTCTGCTCATTCTGGATACCAGTAAACAGGTACTTTGGCAAACAGTGAAGACCCAAATGAAATACACCATAAGGTGGTATTTGCTCAGGGTATGTGCTGTTTTTTAAGATAAAAACAATCTTCAGGGTGGGGGTGGCTGGAGTCCATCAGACTATGAGGACTACCCTTCATTGTTGGCATATGGCATAAAGGTTTCTTTGGTTACATGCATAGGTCCAGATTAGTGAATTTTTTCATCTCAAATTTGTGATTATTTTTATCCAAAAGTTTATTATATATTTTGGGTCTTCAGAAGAACTATCTCATTGAGAATTTTTTTGAGTATGGACCCGGATAACAAGCAGTCTAATCCTGGCTTGTAGTGTTTGCTTATACATATTTGGTAGTCATACATTTATTCTGGAGTAGGCACAATAAGTTTTGTTAAATATTTTACATGCATTTGATATTCTTATGTGAACTATATGGTAGAGCAAAAACTAGCGAAAATTGACCGATAACCCCTCCCCATCAGTAAAATGGAAAATGATTGTATGAATGATGTGACAAGACGTTGAAAATTCTTGGATCGCCGGAATTACTTTTGCAAAGAGGGGCAGTGGTGTTAAAATTTGGCAAAAGCTTTTTTAGAAGTGAAATTGGGAATTTCTGAAATCCATTTGCAGCAACAGATACATGACACCAACAAAGAAAGACTGAAAAATAATTAATAAGTCTTAAATAAGTCCACTCTGATTTAATTATGGTTTCAAAACCCGAACTTCAATGTCTTGATTTTTGGGTGAAAATCGGTGTTTTTATAAATTTAAGCACGATTTTTTTTTTGTAATCTCGCTGATAAAGTTTTAAAATTTAGAGCTGTTATTTAATTTGTTTCAAATTTGATGCTGATTTATTCCTTGCGCCAAAAATGGCCCTGCCACAAGTGCCATTAGGGACATGGTCAGCTTTCAACAGATACCTTTAATTTATGTAAGACTTAAACAAAACTCAAGAGAGCGATTTAGGGCCTCTTGGCCTTCTTGTTAGCCCACATGATCTCGGAAGAGCTCAAATTTAGCTGTTAGCATCAGTCAATGTCTGTTGTCGTGCGTCGTCAACAATTTGCTTTCATTTGCTGTACCGTTTGGCCAATTTCAACCAAACTTCACAGTAATGTTTTTCAAAAATAGCTTAAGGAATTGGAGTCGTCCAAAAACATAACCTCCCGTGGGCGTGGCTTATCAAAGTAAGGTAAACTTTAAAAATCTTTGAAACATCATCAGAATTAAAAATGATTTGGTCGAAATGATTCCTGGACGACTTTCTACAAAAATAAAGAATGCAAATTTATTTAAAAATAAATAAAACGAATTTGATCAAATAGAAAACATGGCTGCCAACGGGCTCATCCATTTTCCCTAATGTACAAAGTACTACCTATGTAATACACTATAAACATATTATCCTCTAAAATGGTTATTAGGTGACTCATTATGCACAACTAATTTGTAACCACTGTCTCCGATAGCTCCAGGACACACTGGGAGTTTGTATTTTTGTCTGCCATTCCCGGCTATCAACCCCAGCAACATAGGGACAGCCAACTGGTAACACCATGGCAGCTCTCCCGTGCAGCCCTTTAATACATTGCACTGTTATGTTTACCTATGTATATCAAATCCCCACTATGGGGATAATGCAAAGGTAAATGTACAGCACATTTATGTAGCTATCATCCACCCTGCTCAGGGGCTAGGGACCATGGTTACAAATGACTAGTGCACGACAAAAACGGCAAAACGAAATCTGAAAAGGCCGCCAGGGGGCATGGCTTATCGTGGAAAGAAAAACTTTGACATTTTTATCCTCGGAACCAGTGGTTATAAGTCAAAATAAGGGCAGTCGGTAACGTGTCTGACTACAGATGCGCGTCTAACTGCAGATCAAGGTGTCGCGAGTTGGATCCCGGCCCGGTCCCGTACTAATGATACATTCTTGGTGATTGAGCATGAACTATTTTGTACGGTCATTCCCCTCCCTGCCGCTGATTCATTCAAGAAAGGTTGTTGTCAGTTACAAGGGAAAGTATGTGCACGAAGTACTGGTTAACCATGTTAACCGCTTGTTCAAGCTTGCCCAGGAAAACGTGTTGTTAAGTGAACTAGCTGTCCCGCTATGACCATACATGTAGCTGTTGCTTGGTACGTAAAGCAACAAACCAAACAAAAACAAAGGAAGTCAAAATAATATTTAGCAGATTGGTCTCTGGATAACCCACGACAAAAATAGGTAAAACGAATTTGAGCCGCGACATGAGATTTCCAACAATGTGCTATGTGCGACCAGCAAAGCCTCAGACCAGCCTGCGCATACGCACAGTCTGATCAGAGCCTTTGCTAGTCGCTTTAATATTCCATGAGTGTTAAGCTACTGACCGAACATCTTTGGAGTTTCTAAGCTTAAAAAGAGGCTGCACATGCTCGTCTGAGTCTACACTAGTCAAAATGCCACATTGTTGGAAATCACATGTCACAGCTCATTTCATGGCTGCCAGTGGGCGTGGCCAGTTTCATGTACCTGTACAAGAAAATGAAACATTTTCTCCCCTGAAATCAGTCGACAGAATTTGAAATTGTTTCGCAGAAATGGTTATTAGGCGACCATCTACAAAAATAACCAAAAATAAAATCGTCAGAAAACATGGCCACCAAACCGAAGAGTACTCTATAACCTTGGGTCAAAATTCAAAATAATTTGCTAGAAATGATCACTGGATGGCCTTCCATAGCAATAGCTAAAACTGATTCTGTCACAAGGGGCGCAATCAGTTTCCCTTATGTTCCCATGTAAGAAACTTTAAACATCTCTAAATCCAGTGGTTTGAATTTAAAATCAGTCAGAAACGGGTTGTAGGTGACCCTCTACAAATATAGCTAAAATAAATTTGAGCATGTTGTCAGTTTCCTTTATGCACAATGTACCTATCTCGTGTAAGCGATTTAGGGTCATATTGACCCTTTCCTTTTAATATCTCCTTAACTACTGGGTGGACTTGAATTAAACTCTGGAGATGCAAATCTGATCGGACGCACGGATATAGTAGTGCCTATTTAATTCATATTATTCAATTAACTCTTAACTCCTAGTATCGTCTGCTGATAACTTTGGCAATATAAACAGTTTGGGCCCATATCGGGCCCAACAAAACGTCGGGCTTGATCTGGATCCAATCTGTTTTACACTCAGATTGTATTCCTGAAAGAATTTTTCGAAAAAAAAATGATTTTGAAAAAAAGATCAGCAGACGACAAAAAGGATAAAAATTCCTAAGGGGAGAGTTAATGGCTTAATGTAAGATCCACAAAAGCTATGCTAATAATCAATAACAGTTGAGGAAATATGGAAGTTTTATTGTTACTTAATCCGAACCAGGCAGGAGGGTAATAAACCTCAGGGAAAACGAATTGTGTTGCTAACAAAGAGCCTGGTCGGGGAAAATCCTTGAGATATACAACTTGACCACCAGACAACCAGCCACCCCACCAACCGAACGTACCAGATGTTATAATGGTGTGATCACATAGACTCATGATAGCCATGTCGAGTATTGGCTCTTTAAACGGACTAAATACAACGTCGGGTCCTTCAATGTTTGACCTACTCCACCACATATCATCGCTACACACAATAAACCGTACGAGAGCACAGCTGTTTCTGTAGAATTGCATTGCTTCACTGATGTAGTATTTATCCGCTACTGTAGACCCACCATCATGCTCCGCCTTCCTCAACAAATCACCTCGTCTTACATGAATCCCTACTAGTGTAATCGAGTCTTCTTGCACTGTACCAACAAACGTTTTTGCTTTGTTCAGATATTCTGGTCTTATGGTAAATGCCTCTCGGATTATTTCAGGTATATCTGTGAAGTACGTCCAGGCTTGAAAATGTCCATCCAAGGTCAGGTTATAACCATCAAAACAGTTTCTAGTTCTCCAAGTTCCAAGTCTCCACAGTTTTTCGTGGATGGTGACCGAGTTCTCTGGCTGTACTGTAGAAACGATGATTTTAAAATATTTTACAAGAGGATGTGATGGACTGATAACTGGTTTGTAGTTCATAGCATGTGCAATTCCTAGTGTGGCAGCAACCTCAAACATCTGGTTGCCAAGGCGGCCCCTTACATCAGGACACTGAATGTAAAGGTTCCTTCTTTGAGCACCATTCAATCCTGCTTTTATGTCTTGTGCGACTGTTCGGCTTATATTAACCCTTCTCAACTCACCAGTGGTCTCATTACAAGAATGGTTCGCTGCATTTGTTACGTTTTTGCATCTACTCCCTAGTTTACTAGTAGTCCCGCTCCTCGTCCTCCCTGTTTGAGCATCAAATATACATGAATTGTGAGAAGCTGTTTTAGAAAATATCCTTTTATAGTTTCCTGGCCCATTATGCAATGATGTGTAAGAATCATCAAAATAAGAATTTAAATAGTTCATTATTCTGGTTATGGAGTTCCATGTTTCGGAGTCACGAGATAAATATAAAATTGAAACACATGTAAACGCAACTGCTAAAAACACAAGTTTCACTTTGCTCTTCATATTGTACAACTGATACTCATAGCATTAGCGGTAAGATCTCAGCCTTGAAATCAGCCTCGTCAAGAGAAAACTGTCTTCGGCGTTTGCGACCAGGTATGGCCAAACCAGCCTACTCAGCTACAGAGACAAGCTTAACTATTGAACCACTCCGTAGAGCTATTAGGCCTTTGCAAATAACAAAGGTGCTGACCAGATTTCGCCTTAAATCAGCGTTTCCCGCGACAGGTATCCATTTTATATAGCGAACAAGGACGGCAATGCATAGAATATAACCTATGGTTGCTATACTACAACAAACTTCGTTCGCACAAAGGATATGAAACACAATACCAGAACACAAAAGCGTTGTAATTGTGCAACCAACCAATAATCGGCATAGAGCATTTCAATATCATCCTGGGCATTCACCCAGTCGAAAATTAACTATTAACGAAGATTGTTTTCAAATTTGAGTCTTCGCTGAGCGCACATGTGATTTTGGCGATCTGGTATGCACTGACTAATACGGAAAAAAAATCTATTTGAACCGCTACATAGGATTTCCAACAACGTGGTATGTGCGACCAGCAAAGCCTCAGATCAGCCTGCGCATACGCGCAGTCTGATCAGAGCCTTTGCTGGTCGCTTGAATATTCTATGAGTGTTTAGCTTATGACAGAGCATTATTTGGAGCTTCTAAGCTTAAAGGGAAGTCACAGGGGCAAGTCTGAGTCTACACTTGTCAAACTGCCACATTGTTGGAAATCACACGCCATGGCTCATTTTACTTTAACAAAAGACCTATAATAAGGAAGGATCTGAAACGGGACATTAAGGCTACTTGCGCGGATCCAGACGGAAAACTATTCAGATGGTTCAGGAGACATGGAGCGGAGACGAAAGTGCCACAGACGGACGGAAGGACCGACCAACAGACCGACAGACGAAGGGCACCCCCACAATCCCTATCCTCGAGGCGGGGACCAATAATGTCACCGTACTGCTGAACAATGTGTACATCTACATGAGAGCCACATAGCCAATAGGCACCTGCACGACCAACCCTTAAAGCTCTAATCATGACTGAAGCAGACGACAACCGTTAGCCATGCTTAACTTACTCGAGTTCTGTCTTTCAGTGTTTTTACTCTCAAATTGTGGGGTCCTTTTTATTTATTGTGTTTGTCGCGTACATGAATTAACTATGCCCTTCTGCATGGATGAGATAAAGACATATATGTGTGCGTCTCTTTTTTAACCAATCACTGTAAGATATTACACAGCGAAACAGACAGGATGCGTGGTTACCATAGTCTGATATTAGGCCCTGCCCACTGCTGGAGCGTTCATTTTAGATGTGGAATTTATATGTATATGCCATTGCAGTAAGTTATTACATTCGCCATTTCTATTTGTCATTTTATCAGAATTAAATATATTTATTGGTTAAACAGAATAGCAAAAATGTATGAATAAGAACGAAATTGACATATAAAAAGGTAGTGTTAATATTAAAACACACCTTCAGTAAAGCATTTCCCTAGTGTGTGCGACCAATTTCGGCCTGAAAAATAGGAAGCATTTCGAAAGTTGTTTGTTTTTGAGCTGATATTGCTTAGCATGTCTAGAAATACCTTTTATATTGCGTGGTTGTTTAAGTCCAAAATATAAAGTCTAAGCCTTGTTAACCCCATGTAAGAATAATGTCTTATGTGGAACAGAGAAGAACAGTGCAGATCCAGATCAGACACAGCAGCAGAAAGTGGCGTCCGATCAGGGTGTCCACTGTTATTACACAATACTCTTATAATAATTATAATACCGCCCTTCAACCCTTAAAACGGAAATCAACAGGTCCATTTGATAAGAGTGTGCATAGATGGGTTAATTATTTAAACAGAGAATTAAACAGTTATGTTGTATCCTAAAATAAAATTTAAGACCACATTGATGTGACACATTGTTTGCAGCATAAGATTGTTTGACATCAGATATTGTAGCATTTACTATTTGTATATAATTGTTGTCTTTTAATAAAGAATAAAGAATTGTTAAATTTCCAGTATCCCTTTCCATGCTCGTTTTAATTTAGTGACAGCGCTATGATCCGTCCTATAGCCAGGAATTATATTCGCTGTAGATGCATATAAAAACATTCAAAACTGGTTAAAAGAAGTCTAGCCGAGCTTGCTTTCTTACTGGAATACTTCTGCTCCACGTATATTCTCTCTTTTCTTCATGAAAATTCTGTATGTATCTAAAATCATCTTCTTCAATTATATAATCTAAAACGTACGAGAACTATTAATATTTAAGTAGTTATTAATATCTAGGTCTGTGTTTATTACCTAGTTCCAGTCACCACATATAATAACATATATTTAGCATGTAAGAAGATACTGTGGTCTCCAATATAAATCGTACCATCAAGTCCCTTTCAATAGCTCCTATATAATTTTAATTGAGACACTTTTAAAACATCTTTCAAACCGTCATGCTTACAGCAATCAGTAGTGAGTCCGATTATAGATCCAGAAGCCATGGGTTTGATCCTGGCCCGGTCCCATACTTTTGTTGAGTTTGATGATGAAATATTTTCTGCCATCATTCTCCTCCTTCCACTAACTCAAGAAGGGTTGTGTCAGTTACAAACAAAGGTATGTGCATTAAGTACTGGCTAACCCCTTAGTCAAGCTTGACCAAGAAAAGTTTAACAGACAATCCCGACATGACCATAGCTGGGGCCTAAAATCACTAAACAAATCTGAATAAAAACAGCTTACATATATACTTGTAGTAATGTTTAGTTGTCCCGAACATAATTTCTGCCAATCATGTCCCTGGAGTCCAAATTGGCCGCGAGTCTATTCAATAAACTTAGAATAGAAATAACTTACAACTTAGTGAGGTCCACAGTTTAGATAATCAATTTCTGGCAATATCTAGTGTCGCCCTCCATGAATCCTGCAAACCGTGCCCATTGAAACTATATTGGTCATGCCCCAAGGATCAACTTCTATTTCTGTTGTATTGCGTACACGTTAACGCTGCTAAAATATTTCATTTTGTTGGTTATATAATGTAGTTTCAGGAAATCATAGTCTTCAAAATCCCCCTAGGGGAGTGGGTCTATAGCCAGCTCAATGCCTATATATTAGTGGTACCCTTATACAATTCCTACCAACCATGTCCTGGCTGCGCATTAGTTATGCATGGTACATACATTCTCAGTTTGATCATGGCTGTGATCTCGACCTAAGCCATATTACCAAAGAGCTTTTAAACAGCACATTGTCTTGTTATGGTGGACATTTATGCTAAGAGCTAAGATTTAATAATTGGTTGAAGGCTTTGCAAAATATAATCAGGCAACACATTTTCAACCGCAAAAATGACCTGTGACCTCAGCCTTGGACATATGCGACACATCAACTTGTCATGGTGGACACTTTTTTTGAATATGTCGATGGTTATGAATGTTTAAAGAATTGTTATCGTTGCCTGTGACCTTGACCATACAGACTAGGGTTAATAGGCGACAAATCATCTTGTTATGTTGGACACATGTGCCCTGTGATGTGATAATCAAGAGGAGGACTATACCCATACGCTTATCCAGGAATTTTTTTCAGGGGGGGGGGGGGGGTGGGGTCCTGGCCCGACGGCCAGAAAACAGTCTGGACAACGTTTTTTTTTTGTTTGTTTGTTTTTTTTTTTTAGTCCTCAGCTTATTTTACAGTTTACAGAGGGGATCCAATGGTTTTATTACATAGAAAACTAAACTGTTCCAAGGATCCAGAGGGGGTCCAACATTTTCCAGGGGGTCCAAATGCTAATTTCAATAGAAACCCATATAACTCTAAACAGACTGATAAGCATGCTGCCGATTGCTCAAAAGCTGTACGAGGGTTGTCCCAGTAAATCGTGGACTTTTGTTATAACACGAGACTGTGTACCAGTAATTCTATGATATTTTCAGGATGTGTATATATACTAATGGGAACCATTTTGTATAAATATGGGTGGAATCGCAGTTTAGATAACAAATTTATGAACCTTTACTTCACGGCATGTCGGCGTGAGCGGCGCACGTCAAAATTTTTTTAATGAAACTATTCTAGTCCAAAAGATAGTGTACATTTAATAAAATTTCGCTTTTGTTTTTTTAAACAATGCATTGCCACATCAACCAGTAACCATGCAATATAAAGTGTTTAGAATTCGAAAAGTTTATGGCCATTAGCATTGATTCTATAAACGATTTTACATACCTACTACATTTTTATTTTTCAGAAAATGCTAAGGTTAGAAAAACGGTACAGCGTAAAAATTAAACTTTCAACAAATTAAGCTAATTAATCACATAAAACTACGTTCTTTTAATTCAAATGATGGGTCGAAGAGTCACTAGTGTCGTCAAATGGATTTTGTGGCCCCAGTAAACATGACTGGTCGCATAGACGGGCTCTCTTGTGTCAAGGTACTAACTTTATATTCCTCTATATCATGTCCCCCGGTTTGGCCCATACTATATAGACCGCCGAAAAAGATGTCATGGGAATACCTGCCTGTTAACCATACGAATAATTAACACACCAAGGCGCAGAGCAGCTAAGCATGTGCATGGGCTGATCGGCGCCTTTGTGTGTTCGTTGTCCAGAATTCAAAATCTGAGGAGCGGGCCAACGGTGGCCGCTTTTTCTCGCATGACGAGGCCTAAATCGTCTCAAAATCGTTGCCATAAAAGTAACATACAAATGCTTACCCTTAAATGTGCACGTACAATATATAACCAAATATCCGCTCTAATGTGTGGAATGAATAAACTGATGATCACATACACAATAGCATTTACTACAAAGGTATGGCTTGACCGCATTTTGTAAATTCTTTGCGTGCACGAGATTTTCTCTACTTGACTGATTTTGTCAATATTATGAATAAAGCGTCAGAACTGGAAAACCGGTTACATGTACATGTACTACGATAAAAAAAGTTTCATATCAAGTTGAAAGCAACATGCAGTTTTGCCTGGCACATATCGCACCGGATAGGCGGCGGTCGGGAGCGCTCTTGGCGGCCGACGGGTGCGGATCGGGGATCGCTTGTTTTTTGTTGTTTGTTTCTGGTGGTCTTTGGTCTGCGTTCGTCGATGGTGGTGGTGTTTTCGATTGCCGCCTGTCGGGTTTGCATATGTATAAACATACATGTCTGTGTGTAATACTTGATACATTTTAACCAGCACATCAGAAAACCTAACTAACCGGCCTAGATTTCAAGCACCCCCCTAGTTTTCTTGTTCTGACGGGACACATTTTTCGTATCAGTTCTCAATTTATAGCATTCCTATTGTGGGCATACATGCAGATGCAGACCTTGGTCAGGTGTGGTGCTTGACTGGTCTGCATTGCTCGCGAATTATAAAATATGACAAGGGACAGAGATCTTACAAATCAAACTAACAATATTGAGATTGTTATTCATCTTGCTATAAGTGCATTTGTGTATATGACAAGGGACACAAATCTTACAAACTTAATTAACACTATCCAGATTGTTATTCATCTTGCGATAGAGCATTTTAACCTTGTGTATCAACCAATTCGTCGAGAGAGCATTATTTTGAAGAAAAGCGACTCTGCGGAAGTACGTTCTCCCTTTGACACTTACCATATATTGTACAAACATGATACTAGCAAGGTCTCTACTACTTTACTAACCCAAATGCTGCCACCCTCGCTAACATTATTAGTTTTCAAATGTGTAAAAACCTTTTATGTTGTTAATTCAACAAAGAGAATAAAGTTATGTCTGTCTGTCTGTCTGTCTGTCTGTCTGTCTGTCTGTCTGTGTAAAATTATTTCAGTAATATCACAAAGACAAGCTCATTTTCGTCAATTCAATGGAACGCATGCTATTTTTCTGTAAGTTATTTAATGGTAGATATGTTGTCTTTTATCATCCCCCGACGAAGTCGGTGGGATATAGTTTTGGCGTCGTCCGTCCGTCTGTCCGTCCGTCCGTCCATTCCGTCCGTCCTTCCGTCCGTCCGTCCGCACTTTTTGTCTGTCCGGAACCATATCTCAGTACCTATTGGTCAGATTTAATTCATTCTTGGTACAAATGATAGGTACCATGAACTCTCGATATCCTATAAGTTTGGTCAAAGTCGACCCCTAACACTTGAGTTATTGCCCTTGTTTAAGTACAAGCAATTATAAGGCAAAACCAATATTAGCTTTTTTGTGTGATGATCTTCACATTTCATCAAAGCTATTATATTAAACAACTTCTCGCTATAAACCATGACTGCCAAAAGCCTGTAGATAAGAATGGCAGTGTCAAAGTTTTACCCCACCCCCTTTGACCCCACCTAAGGGGTCAAAGGTCAAATATTTTAATTTCGCAATAACTAAGGCAATTATTATTTTTTTATGCCCCCGCCATTTATAATGGGGGGGCATATAGCATCACCCTTGTCCGTACGTCCGTACGTACATACGTACGTCCCGTACGTCCTGTCCCTAACGTACGAAAAATGGTTTCCGGGCGATATCTTTTGAAAACATTGGTGTATTGGATTCATATTTCATACACAGGTATATAATCATAAAATACAGGTCAAGTTCGATTATGGACAAAATCCACCAATTATTATCAGAGTTATGGCCCTTGATCTCCGAATGAAAAATGGTTTCCGGGCGATATCTTTTGAAGACAGTCATGTATTGGATTCATATTTCATACACAGGTATATAATCATAAAATACAGGTCAAGTTCGATTATGGGTAAAATCCATCAAATATCATCAGAGTTATGGCCCTTGATTTCAGTATGAAAAATGGTTTCCAGGCAATATCTTTGGAATATGGTGGTGTATTGGATTCATATTTCATACTTAGGTATATAATCATAAAATACAGGTCAAGTTTGATTAAGGATAAAATCAACCAATTGTTATCAGAGTTATGGCCCTTGATTTCAGTATGAAAAATGGTTTCCAGGCGATATCTTTTGAATATGTTGGTGTTTTGGATTTATATTTCATACACAGGTATGTTATCATAAAATACAGGTCAAGTTGGATTTCGGATAAAATCCACCGATTATTATTAGAGTTTTGGCCCTTTGTTAATGACAATGCCCTATTTATGCGAATTTGGCAATAGCGGGGGCATCCGTGTCCCATGGACACATTTCTAGTTTTTGCTGAAATGTTGCATGCAGGCAGAGCTGCAATAGATACGAAACATATCAAACGGGATTGATTCTGAGCCCTTTGGGTGGACTTAGGGGGTGGTGCCGAGGCCAAAATTAAACTTTTTCAGAATATGGTTATGTTGCATATCAAATTAAAGCTGAAGACGCTGGCAGCAATATGGTAACAAATATTTTGCCCACAGACACACCCTCGACCCAGGGGTTGGGGTCAAAAGGCCAAACTATATATTTTTCTGGAAGTAGTCATGTTGCATATCAAATTAAAGGAAATTGAGCACAGAGCACCATGAAAGCAAGTATACTGTCATTACACACACCAACGACCCCTGGGGTGGGGTCAAAAGGTCATTTTTTGTTCATTTCTAAAAGTGGTCATGTTGCATATCAAAGTAAAGTGGAAGAAGTGTAGACCTACATGCAAGGTAACACTTTGAATTTACAGACAATCTTGACCTCTGAGGTTGGGTTTAAAGGTCAGATATTGAAATTGTGCAGATGTAAGTATATTTTTTATTGAACTAAGCACTAAAACATACTTGACAGGCGTTTGTTATGATCTGAATGATACTGTATGTGAACTTAGGGTTAGATAAATGGGATTCATGTTTTGTGATTTACATGTTTCTCTCAAATAACCCTTCATCGGGAGATATAAATTCGTCGAATTTGCCTTGTTAAATCTTAAAGATCGCGATTGTTTGATTGCTTAGCATATCCAAACTAACTATTTAGTCTTGACTGGAACCAGCGGGACTTACTCAACAAATATATGGCAATATTTGTCACCATTTAAGCTTATTAAAAAAGAGTAGAGTCAAAACATTTGACCACCCCTCTCTGAAAATACAGCAAAATAATTTGTGACGTGCTCCGCATACGCAGAGATACCCTCAAGTAAAGGTTCATACTTTTGTTATCTAAACTGTGATTTCACCCATATTTGTAGAAAATGGGTCGTAGATGTATATTGACATATTATACTAATTTCATAGAACTCCCGACAGACAATCTCGTTTTATAACAAAAGTCCACGATTTACCGGGACAACCCTCGTATGTTGGGGTGTAAAGTGATCTATGTGAGATGTATAAATTGTTCATACAACAATGTGGCCAAAGGTATCTGCCTCATTGATTTTGTTTACACAGGAAAAATTTCATGCGAAGGATATATCCCCTTATACATTTAGTGAGCATAATTCAGTTTTCCACAGATTGAGTTTAGGATGGCTATTCCTTGTAGTAGAACATGGCAACAAAAGACGATGATAGGAATCGCACGGTTCGGTAGGAATCGCACTATAATTCTGCAATAGCAAAACAGATAGGAATCACACTCTTTTGCGAAAATCAAAACGTGCTGACTCATCAAAAGGAGACTGATTACAGTCTATTTATAATGTGGTTTGTTGCCCGTTATTGATCTGTTCATCCCTTATGTCTCTATCATTAACTGAATATATTACTTGACGTTTCGCTGACTGTATAGGCGGAAACTTTAATATTCATATCTGGGCGTAGTATGGCTATTACATCTGCTAAGGTAGGGTAATTATGTTTTATTTATAATTTGGTAAAAAGTTAATCAGCTTTTTGAGCCGCGCAAACATGCGTGCATTTTTTGAAAATCCTACCCATATACACACTGAACTCACATTTATTAACCCTTAAAGCGCATGATCATAAAATGCATGCTTTGTCGTCCACTAAAATATTTGAAGCCTCACAGACAAACAGTGTGGACCTAGATCAGACTGCTCCTGTAGGAGCAGTCTGATCTGGGTCCACAATGTTTGCCTCTATGCTTATGTTAAATAGACATTGTCAGTTGCAGTTATTTTGCTGGCGTTTAAGGACTAAATAACGTGTTTGCGTCTATACTGAGGTAATGGCGCAAGATGATACAGTTACTTTTGAATAATTCAGCTTTTACCTATGTCTCAGGATGACTAGTCCTAATTACGCATTCATGAGGTACCGCCTTTACAGTAACCAAAAAGTCAAGTAATACATGCGTGGATCCAGAATGTTTTATTAGAGAAGATCCAACAACTCTGACATGTCTTTTTTATTTTTTTGTGAGCGGAGAGGATTCAAATACAACTCATAGCGGGCCATCATTGGCCCGCCAGCTAAGTGCTGTTGTTGATGGCCCAACATTGAATGCTGGCTTGGTAGCAATGTGATTTTTGCAGGAGATCTGGACCAGTATTGCTAAAAAAACGTATAGCTTTGTGATTTTTCGGAGATGGGGGGGGGTGAGTGCAGACCCTCTATCCCCCTTTCTGGATCCACGCATGATATATTCGCCATATTCCCCAGAAGCATCAGTACTAGTTGAACTTTGTAGCTGGCATAAAGGTAGTTTGAACATTCAAAATGGTAGAATCGTTTGGTTTTAGTATCCAAGATAGTCGCCCATGCAGCAATACTTAAATTCTTTAAACAATACATCCATAACATTTATTGGGCTGTACCAAACTTCTAGGAGCATCAGGGCAAACTTTATATTGGAGAGTTCTAAAATTGTTCAGTTCCAATATCTTAAATGAGCACAATTGTGCCCCTTTTAAAACTATTCAAATTATCTCTCCTTCCGAACTAAATGTCAGGTTTTACTGGAACCCCTTGTGAATCGATATAGTGTTGATATATTGTCATATTCTGGTCCTTCGGTAGTATTGGGTTCCAATGGGGAGCAGAATACCGCTAAAGCCGTTGCTAGGGGCGTGCGGCTTGTTGCATTTTTCATTAGTTCACATGAACAGACTCAATAATAACAAGTCTGCTGTTTCAAGTCTGTGTTTTCAAATATTGAAATCTATGTTACATTACGTCTTGACTGCAGACGGGTACTCCTGTACTGGTTAACGGAAACAAAACAGGGATACCTGTAGTACTATATACAGTAAGTAACGTGTCTGGCCACGAATGCGTGTTAGACTGCAGATCCAGGGCTCGCGAGTTTGATCCCGGCCCCGCCCCATACTTTCGTGGAGATTGAAACTTGAAAAAATGCTGTTTGTTTAATTTGCACTCTGAGAATTCGCATTATCATATTACGCCGCGTCTTGGAGTGAAATAACGCCATGCAATAAAGTCGATAAACCACTCACAACTGGTTTACAGATTTTCTGGAAACGTTATATATGACGTCCATAACAACGTTGCGTACATAATGCCAAATTATAACGTTTTTACGCCATGAAGGAGTCTTCAAAGTAATCTTGATGTCATACTAACATTCGTGCTTTTATTAAACTCGTTAAGAAAAAAGAGATAAAATGCTCGGCAAGCCTCGCATTTTATCTCTTTTCCCCCAACTCGTTTAATAAATCCAATAAAACATGAGCACTCGTGTAAGATCCTCTATTTAAACTCATAGTAAATGATCATCATTCTTCACACAACATTGTAGGCCCATTGAGCTGACCCACGTCGAAAGAATGGAAATTGATTATTTTCAACCAGTTAAGACCCTACCGGGCCACGCAGTCGGTAACGCGACTGACTGACTGCAGATCCAGGGGTCGCGAGTTCGATCTGACCCGTCCCAAACTTTCGTGGAGATAGAAACTTGAAAAAATATTGATTTTGTCTGAGAATTCTAATTACACTCATAGTTTACACACAACATTGTATTGAGCCGACCCACGGTTGAAGTACATTCGTAAAAGTCTAGCAAAATTCGAGAATCGAATCAAGCCTCGGGTGCGCGTTAGGCAAATTATGCGTAGTACTATGTATCAAAAAAGCTCCACTTTGTTAGCCGGAACTGGCGTAAGGAAAAATAGTTTTTAGCATGCGAGTCCAGCCCTAGTAAAATCCATTTGTCTGATTACCCGAAAAGTTTAATCAGCAGAATATATGAAGTTTATGTATTTTTCAATAAAATATCGCCATACTGTATAGCGATATTTTATTGAAAAATTATAAACTTTATAACCGTTTGTTTTGGCGCAATCACACTTGTTATTGTGTTATAATGATTTCCGTGACCTCAGCGTCCCGTTATTTAACGTCAGCGTCACGTTATCACCTGCGTTATCAAAGAAGACCCTCGATGTACATCCGTGGTCTGATTCCATGGAATTTCGCGGAATAGGCCAAGGCAGTTTCGATTGGGCTAAAGTAGGAAATTGACAATGTTCGCCCGGTTAAGACCCTACCGGGTCGCGCATCGCAGTCGGTAACGTGTCTGACTACAGATGCGCATCTGACTGCAGATTCAGGGGTCGCGAGAACGATACCGGTCCGGTCCCATACTTTCGTGGAGATTGATCATGAAATCAATTTTACGGACATTCTCCTCCTTTCCGCTGATTCATTCAAGAAGGGTTGTTGTCAGTTACAAGCGACAGTATGTGCACGAAGGCCTGGTGAACAGCTTGTTCAAGCTATCTTAGGAAAAAAGTGTGGTTACGTGTTATAACCATACTGTCCTGCCAGCAAAGAGTGACAGTGACGTCATGTTTTGTTTACAAAGTTATCAAGGACTTATAATCGATAGATCACTTGTGTATAGTCTGCCAATATTCACTGGGTGGAAACGTTAGTAGTAGGGAAGGATTCTTTATAATCTAGTTGTTCCTGTTGTTCCAAGATGGCGGCCCCCATGTAAACGATTGCACAACATCCTGTTAGGCCTGAGATATGGTGTCCACGATGACATCCGGTTCCGGTGATTACACAACATTGCAACATTTCAAAGTTAAAAATAGCCATGAGCAATATAATTATTCTAAATATTAAGGAGCTGTTATGTGTCAACCTTGATTTTATCGAGGTCATTTTGCCTTAATTTCAGGGCAATGTATATAAAGGGCTGCCCACATTTATATTTTATCATTTCATGATGTACCCATTCCCAGAGTGCACGTCTATTGCCGTTAGTGGTGCCACATGCAGTGGCAAGACCTTTTGGCTATATAGATTACTCCGTCATAAAAATGAGATGTTTGAGAACCCACCGGAAAAAGTGCTGTACTGCTATGGAATATACCAGCCTTTGTACGAAACAATGGAGAAAGAACTGCCATTTATCACCTTTCATCAAGGATTACCATCAACATCCGATTTAGAAGCTTTGGCTCATGAGAAAATCTGTAACCTGGTTTGCCTGGACGATCTTATGGAATCTGTGACCACATCTTCGGAGATGGAGAATTTGTTCGTAAAAGGCATGCATCACCGACATTTGAGCGTCATATTCTTAAATCAGAATATGTATTGCCAAGGCAAGCATTCACGCACCATCAACTTAAATACTCATGTTCTGGTGCTGATGAAAAATCCGCGGGATTTGTCTCAAATCCAGTGTTAAGCTCGTCAAGCATTTATGGGCCAAAGTAAGTTTCTACTAGAAGCTTTCAAAGATGCCACTTCAGAGCCTTATGGATACCTAATCTTGGATTTCTCGCCCACGGGACCTGACGCCTATCGAGTGAGAACTCGTGTATTTCCTCGAGAAGATACCATCATTTATCAACCAGTATAAATTAAAGTAGTTGTCTCTCATCATTGACTGAGACTGTTTACTCTGCAGATACATTACCAAATACTGTGACTTCATATCCTTCCGCTTTTGTATGTAATACAGATCCCCAGCATCTTCCGGGAAAACATTGGATTGTGTTTTGGTTTCAAGATTCTTATCATTCAGAATGCTATGACAGTTTAGGACACCTGCCAGGAGCCTACGATTGTAATTTTGACTATTTTTTACAGAGGAATACCGTAAAGTGTGTCTATAATAACGAACCTTTACAGAAAGAAAGAGCAGACACTTGTGGATACCACGTGTTGTTTTACTTATTAATGAAATGTAGATCCCTCCCTTTGATCAACATAGTTGAACAGTTGAAAAAGAGTGATTCATCGGACAAGTTTGTGGTTGACTACGTCACCCAACACTTTAAGTGCCTATAAATAAGAGGGTAATATTCATTCTGAATCAGTCGTATCAAGATGAGTCGTGCTGTTCAGATGCAGGTGCCCTTTTTGGAATTATTACAGGGTACTTCGGCGAAACAACGCAAGGCTTTATTGCAAACATTGACTAGAGACCAGTTTCATGCTTTATGCGAAATTGTGATTAATGTGTATAAAGGAAATGTCCCGGTGAGCAATTATTATGTGAAGAAGTTGCTTCCCTTCAAGAGGAGTATTCAGCTGCTAGCAGACAAACATGTGTGCCCCAACCGCAAGAAAAAGATTCTTGCATTAAAACATGCCATCATACCTTGGGTGCTCAAGCCAGTGCTTTCCATGCTGAAAGAAGAACCACTCGACAGTGCTGTAGATTCTGAGGGAGAAGAGAGTGAAACCATGGACTCGTAAACCTTAAGAAACATTCTTTTGAACAAGAAAATTGCTATACAGACTCTATCTTGATTTGATAAAGTATGCAATGTTTTGGATCAGATACTATATGTTTTCTTTGATTATTTACTCATTTTGCCCCTGTTGTGTTGTGCTGTATAACATTTAGTGTATATGTTGTGTAAATAAATGTAGAAAAGTACATTCTTCTTGTTCTTTCATACCCTAGTGAAGATATTATGACTCAATCAGTTTCATAATAAGATATGATAAAAAAGAGACAAGTTGAAAACATTTATATTTTATTGCATGACATACATAAATGAAACATGTGGATTATGTACTATACTGATATTCTCAAGTATAAACAACATATATTTATTCAAAAATACATTTTCAATTGTGAAAAACTTATTTTCACTTGTGAAAAATATATTTTCAATTGTGAAAAAAGTATTTTCATTTGTGAAAAACTTATTTTCGCTTGTGAAAAATATATTTTCAATTGTGAAAAAAGTATTTTCATTTGTGAAAAACTTATTTTCACTTGTAAAAAAAAGTATTTTCATTTGCCAAAAAATATTTTCATGTGTGAAAAAGTTATTTTCATTTGTGAAAAAAGGTTTTATATTTGCAAAAAGTATTTTCATTTGTGAAAAAAGTTTTTTCATTTGCAAAAAAGCATTTTCATTTGCGAAAAAAGTATTTTCATTTGTGAAAAAAGTTTTTGCAATTGTGAAAAAAGTATTTTCATTTATAAAAAAGTATTTTCATTTGCGAAGAAAGTATTTTTATTTGCGAAAAATGTTTTTTCATTTCTGCAAAAAGTACTTTCATTTTCTAAAACAGTATTTTCATTTGTAACAAATGTATTTTCATGTGTGAAAAAGTATACCAGTAAATAATAACAAACATATCGATAGAAACATGATCAACTTTCAAAGAAAGCATGAGTTTCATTTGTAACAAATGTATTTTCATGTGTGAAAAAGTATACCAGTAAATAATAACAAACATATCAATAGAAACATGATCAACTTTCAAAGACAGCATGAGTCAAAATTAACAATATGAAATACATATAGCTCCATCAAATATCATTTCAACAACATGTGAAGTACAGCAAATCTATCCTAATTTAATTGTCTTCGTTATCTCTTTCAAAATTTGTAGCCAATAAATGAATGAGATAGGCATCATCAACCTCTTGTTCTGTCTGTTGCTTTCTGACAGGACATAATTCTAAGTCTAATGGAACTGTGTCTATTCCATTTTCAAGCACCTTTCTTTTACAATAAAAGTACGAAAAGCCACACTGAGTCTGCTCATAGGTGAAGATGCCATTTTTGTGTGCCCTAAACCCCATGTTAGTGGCAGAACCCGCTTTCTGTGAAAACAGTACATGCTTAAACGTAGTCAGAGGAGCTTTGACCCTTTGTTTACTGATACCCTTTGAACTAAATTTTGTTTCAATATGCGTTCGGAGGCGGCCAAAAAGTTGTCTAAATTTAAGTTTCTTTGCACGTCTTAAGAGCCGATAGGCAGCAATCTGACTAGCTGAAGTTTTTAACCTTTTTGTACGACTGATAATATATGTTTTCGAACACAGCCCAATTAAACAATCGCCTTGCCACTCTACCTTAAATAGACCAGGTGTTCTTTTATCATACTTTGAGTGTTCAGAACAACATGTACGTGGAAACCAGTGATGCCTATCATCGGCTTCGATTTGCATGTCATCTTTGCAATAACCAGTTAAACTGGAAATGTATTCTTTTTTCATTTCTGGTTTGATGACAGATTCTAAGGTTGGACCAGCCAATGCCATATAAGCACTGTCTGTGTCCATTTCACAGTACTGAAACATGTCAGGGGAGACAAATCGCATCATGAAATCATAATAAAATTGGTTCATGCGCATTTTGGCCAATTGAAGAATAAAGTAACCAATTTGTATGGGTAGGTTCAATTTCAGGCATTTCTTATCTTTTTCAATTTCGAAATATTCTTCCTCTTCCAGTAAAGGTGTCATTTTACGAAACTCGGGGAGATTGACCTCCATCATTGCTTCGCCTTCACCTTGCACATATTTAATGGTCTGGAACTTTTCTTGGGACATAATTGTTGAGCCGAACGCCGCATTACCCTCCAATTTGCGCGTGTCTGCTATGATTCCTTTACTAGGATCAGAGTCTCCTTGTCGCCTGGCATCACTTACATCTTTAACGAACTGATGAAAGCATCTTTGGGGTTTGAATTCAATCACCTGATAGACTTTAGTGACTTCTAAACCATGATCCAAATACCATTTAAGAAGAGGGGTAGCCAATAATATTTGCTTTGCTTTCATTCCGCCAACTAGAAGTCGACGTGGCTTCTGTGATAGGCCAAAACGATCGACATGTTCTTGCATGTGAGACCCTATTACTTCAAGAGGGACATCTGTGGTACAAAATAGGGGTGACATTTCCTGAAAGTACTCATAAGGTGTCATGGTGGGATTGGAGAAGTGAGCTGGCCATTGATCTGGAACTCTGATATCAACTTCTACCATGCCAAAAAGACCGCCAGACTGAACTCCGGCAAGAATTTCGGGTTCAGTGACGGCCCGTTGTGGCGTTTCTGGTAATCTACTTTTCAAGAAAGCTTTCAACGTGGTGTCGAAATGCATTTGTTTGCGAAATTGGCATTCCCACATCTCAATGACAGTGAAACCATGTGACCTTAAATATTGGGTTGTCTCAAGGGTTTTCTTATATTTGGTTTCCTGTTCTTTGTGCCATTTGGCATCTTTGACTGACTTCGTAAGCCAGCACTGATGTCCATGCCAGTAACAGCCATGGAACTGATATATTGCATTTTGTTCTTGCTCATATCCATCAACAGGAAAGGGTCCAACTTTTTTCTCCTTGCCTGTATTCAGTTTATGTTCAATTTTGAGACCTTTGGTTTTCCCAACATAATCCATCCAATCATACATTAGTGAGTATCTATCCCTCTTTTCTGGTTTGAAATTGTTTTCTGCCTTTCGGCGTACAAAGGGTCCACATGGCATATTTTGACCAATAGACCATAAATAAAGGGCATTGGCATCAAGACCTAAGACAGTCTGACATAATTTGTCAGGATGGCCCCGAATAAAGGTTTCATCAGCCTTGTGATACCTATGAAATATGATTGAAGGTCCTCCAATTATGTTGTCTTTAATAGTGTAGTAAAGGTCCTTGTTTGATTCATCAAACAGAGAGAAGGATGCTCCAGCCTGACGTCCGCATTCGAATAACATTTGTCTAGCTAGACCTGGGAGAGAAATACTCGTTTTGAACATATCAATATGCCGTGCAAAGTAGTATTTCTGCAAGTGTTCAACAGCTTTAACGAAAGGACCACAATCCAAATTGTTGTAATAAACAAGGTAATCCTGAAAGGTTTGCATGTCATTTTCCCTCCACACCTGCTGCACTGCTGCATAATTCTCTTCTGGGGTTTTCAGCCCATCGTTCAAAACGCTGTCATTTTTCAATGAGGAAAACCAAGCTGAACCAAAAGGAGGAAGCTCTGTATGGTCTAACTTATCAACAGAAGTGAACCATTCGTATGGGAAAAACCCTTTGGATTCTTGCACATCAAATGCTTTGAGAAAGCTAGCATAATTGACACCAGGGCTCAGATACTGGGTGATATCTAGAAATTTAAAATTTTCATTGCTAAGACATGCATACTGATTATTTCGTTTGACAGTGAACATATGTTTACTGTCATGCATGTTTAAATGAGCCGCCAAATATTTTTTGATGAGATTCAGGTCATATTTAGACCCGTTGAAACTGAGACACGGCAGTTGATGACAGTATCTGTCCAGCTCTTCCTTAAGTTTTTGACATTGAGATCTATGCTTTTCTTCAATCTTTTCTAAATTCTCACTTTGGTCTCCTGAAACATCCTCCTCAACAACTTTTTGGTCTCCTGAAACATCCTCCTCTACAACTTCAGGTTCCTCAGATCGAATAATAAGATCAAGTTTTTCAAAAGCGTCTGCAAATTTTGTTTTGGCCAGCTCATAACTTTTGTCACAAATTTGTGTCATAGATTCAACCATCTTTGAAACCAACTTGTTTGTATTCTGATCAACTAAGCAATGGGGCATTTTTAATCCTTCCACATTACTGCAAATACTAACTGAAATAGGCACATGCTCTGTCGTCCAACTGAGCTTTTCAGACTTTGGTTCTTGCGTTGATATTAGCATAGCTTCAAAATCAAAGACAAGAAACCACGGAAAGAAACGCTCAGTAGCTGGAATCGTGATGCCATGCTCTTCAAGTTTATCGAATATGGTTTTAGGAGAGGAATAAAAGCCTCCAGGAAATTGGTGTTTTGTTCTCCCCTGACATTTTCGTGTGTGCTTTTTCATGTTACTGCATGTTCGGAAATGCATATTGCAGGTAGGGCACTGATACTTTTTTGTGAAGCCTTTTATATTCGCAATGTAGGATAAATGCTTGTCATGCAAATTTAAATGCATTGTGTCTTTAAAACGACACTGTGATTTGTAGACTGGCAAGGCAGATAGATCATCCTGAAGTCGAAACACATTGACATTAATTTCAAAGCATTTTTCAAAGTAACTCAATTGTGATAGTTCAACCCCTTTGAATTGTTTCGGGTCTGAGCTGATATTGGAGTTTGGGCATTTTTTTAGCATGTACTGGACCCACTGGTCTAACAAAGCTTTAGTGTGAGTTTCTAGCCTATCACGCTGATGACCATGATGTGTAGCGAGACAGCGAAAAGCACACAATTTATCTTTATACAACTTACCCTCTGTTGATTTATCTAAGCAAATAATAGACCTACTGTTCTTCACATGTTCTGGCAACTTAACATGTACACCACCTAATGAATAATCTAAAGAATTCACAATGAACCTAAAGTTTGTTATTAGAACTGGTTTCCACTTAGTGTCGGGCCTCTGGCGTAAGATGAAATCTGTAATGTTCAGTCTTTGTAACCTTAATCTCAGTCTGTGAAGATCTTGTCGCCTTGATATATAAAGTGGGCGTTCAAATAACGATTCATTGGAGTAGGGTGTGAAGTACCTATACTCCTCAGTTTGTGTATTTACCAAGATGAGTCCAAACTCCATGTTAAATCGAAAAGCACTGTTTTGTCTATCATAGACTTGATTTGCAAGTTGCATGATAGTAGCAACAGTAAAATCGTTTGTTGTTGCATAATTATACACAGATTCCACACTACCTTCTTGGTGATTTGCAAGAATTAAAGGTCGGTTAGCCTCATAAACCTCGCGGAGGGATTGATTGTCTTCAAATGGCGAAGGCTGGTTACCCCATGGTGGTTGTTGTAATGTTGTTCCAGACCCAGTTTGAAAGTGTTTTTTCATCCTGTGAATGTAGTGGGCATGCCTGTCGGGAAATGTCTGATGGCATTGCCTGCAACGCACTTCACTTCTTGACTGTTTAGGCTGTGTACATAAGGCAGTTGCTGCTGTTTCAGACTTTCTCTTCAGGGCCTGAGCCTGTTCTTGTTTTGATGTATCGTCAGAATTGCGTTGTTTTTCATTTGAACAGTGATTTTTTTCGTGTCTTGTTTTTGCACTCACATAGTTGAATGCTTTTGTACAATATCTACAAAAGTGTTTAAAGTCCAAATGTTGTGCATGAACGTGGCGCTGAAGTGATTTGGCAGTCGTGAAACAGGCCCCACAGGTCTGGCATGTAAACTCCATTCCAAGACTGAAAATCAAAATGAAAAAAAAATTACACTCAAGGATGCAAGAAACAATAAGGTTTATACTGTTTACTGATCTACATAATTAACCCTGTGCCTAAAATACTGATGGAAAATTGGATATTGATTAGTATGTTGTAATAATTTGTGTTATATAGACGGTTAGTGTAGTTTGACATTTTGTTTAATTCAGAACACATTTCTCTAGCCTTTAAAAGCAATTTCTCAACAGTAACCTTTCAAAACATTTCATGCCATTTTATAATTTACTCAAATTTATTTTGTTACATAAACAATACATTATTGACGTCTCTCTCTCTCTCTCTCTCTCTCTCTCTCTCTCTCTCTCACTCACACACACACACACACACACACACACACACACACGCACACACACACACACACAATGTGAGATGTAACGCTTACCTAAAATACTGATTTCTTCTAGCTTGTAGTAAATTTGATTAGTTCCACCTTTTTATCTGTTGCTGAAATCAAATAATCTGAGTGGTCAGCGCAATTTATGATTGGCATTTTTTATAGACCGCAAAAACGCTTAGGATTAAAAAAAATCAATTTGATATGCTACAAAGCTTGAATTTTTGTTGGTCTTCTTTCAACATGCTTGGATTTGTGCCCTGTCATCAAAATTAAATGAGCTATCAAATCAAAATGTGGGCCAAGGAAACCTGCTGCAAAAATAGTGCTACAGTGATACTTCTGACCTAATTAAATAATGAGGGACAAAAGACCGCTCTCCATTTATTTACATGTAAAAATCAGATTTGTGAGCAGCATAAGTAATCTACTATTGTGACACTTCTCATTTTTGAATTGTCGTTTAAGTACATGCCTTTATTTAGGGAAGCTCATCTCTTAGCTGTTTGACTTCTGGATGCATTTTATATTAATTTAGCAAATGGCGATATAATTCAATAAAAGCGTCTCTGTACTATTTAATTTTTAACCCTTTATCTGTCAATATTTGCGATCATGAAAATGTCGTTTGCTAAGCATATATTCACATGTACTCCAGACTGATTTTATCACGGAAACAAACACAATGAACCCTGATCAGACTGCTCCCTTAGAAGCAGTCTGATTAGGGTCTGAATTCGATCGCAGAAGGGAGAGCAGACGATATTTTACAGGAACAGCGGGTAAAAGGTTAAGAAGAAACTACAGAACTTTTTAGTCAAAGCAATGACTTGCTGTACAAAATAATTATTTAACTGTTAGCAGTCATGTCATCTGTGTACTTCTTATCTCATAATAAAGTTTCCTCTCTGGCTTTTTTTCTGATAAGTGAGAATCTAATGGACACATCAGAACTTTAAAAATTAAACGCAAATAAAACAGTTTATTTTTTATTTTTTATTTCTATCAAACAAGCTTATCTAGTCCACTTGACTGAATATCGATAAAGATCGCCAATTTGAATAATATACCATAGTAATACTTTAACAATAAAATGAAACGCCTAAATTTAGTATGATAACAATCGACTAGACAGTATTAAGAAAAGAAGAAATTTATCGTCTTACCTGTCAGCTGTTAAACTATTAACTCCGCTTTTTCACTGTACTTTAATACAAGTTCAACGTTTAACATTCAAATGCCAGAGCTGTTATGCCGCACATTAGGGTCTCTACGTATATATAAATTATAGCATTGCACAACAATGGTGAAATACCAGCAAACGTAAGTACAACGACAGAAAATGGGAAAACCTGTCACAAAATATTGCGTCATCTCCCGTAATAGCCGTTGCATCATTTCCAGATGTTGTGCAATCGTTTTCATGGGGGCCGCCATCTTGGAACAACAGGAACAACTAGATTATAAAGAATCCTTCCCTACTACTAACGTTCACCGGATATTGTTCCAAAATGAGCTGAGGTTTACACTGAATTAGGGAAAAAAAACACAACGAAGGTAAGGAAATCTGGAAATTCGCCTATTTAATTCTTTTTTCGGTACTTGGCGTGTGTCGATTTAGAATCACTATATGTATATTTAGCAAATTGTATGCATGATTTGGCATCAAACACTGAACTTGATAGTGAAAATCACAAAATGAAAGTCGTGCTCACACCAAAATATAGACACCTATCCCCAAAAAGGAATAATATTGAACCAAGAAAGCAAACTATTAAAATTCTGAATCGGCAAATTTTTTGCAATGGCAGTTCAATATCAATACTGAATGGCATTTTGATATCAATGCTGAAAATTTCAGCCTCGTAGGTTGAAACTTGACGGAGATATGGCTCAAAACTAATGGTCAGTTAGTCTAGAAAAGGGTACGGGGGATTGGGAAAAGGTGTACTGGGTATTGAATATTGTCTAATTTTGGTGTACTGAGAATTGGCAGGTAATTTCTAGCCCTTGTTAGCACCCTACTAATCAAAGTCAGTTTTAAGTACTATAGAAGTGCTTGATTCCGTCCGTACATCTGTCTGCCATTCTAACTTTCAGTCCTGACAAACTAACAATTGACTTTATACTCCTCCAAGACTCAGAGCAGACTAAATGTTTGCTCTAATCTGCTGGTGTAATTTTGAAGCCTTATTTGCAAACATTATATTTCCAGATAAGACTTATTTTTGGGGCAGTCTGGTAAGGATCCATAGTGTTTGCTTTCTCGATAAAGAAATATGAAGTACATATATATATACTAACCCAAACTTCCATTGCAAAATGTTTCAGGAGTTTAATTTAATTACAAACTAGGTATTGCCTAAATGAATGTATTAATAGACTTTTTGCTTACTGTAAAGGCGGCAATTTAATATTCATATCTGGGCATGGTTTGGCTATTTCATCTGCTAAGGAAGGGAAATCACGTTTTATTTATAATTTGTTAAAGAGTTAATCAGTTTTTTGGGACACGCAAGCAAGCATGCATTTCATAAAAATCCTAACCGTATACACACTGAACTCACATTTATTAACCCTTAAAGCGCATAATCACAAAATGTATGTTTTTTGCATTCCACTAAAATATTTGAAGCCTCCAGACAAACAGTGTGGACCCAGATCAGACTGCTCCTGTAGGAGCAGTCTGATGTGTGGCCACAAGTTTTGCCCCTATGCTTATGTTAAATAGACATTTTCAGATGCAGTTATTTTGCTGGCGTTTTAAGGACAAAATTACGTGTTTTGCATCTACACTGAGGCAATGGCGCAATATGATAGTTACTTTTTAATAAAGCCACGCCTCATTTTCAGCTTTTACCTATTTGCAAGGTTGACCAGTCCTAATTACGCATTCATGAGATGCAGCCTTTACAGTGACCAAAAAGTCACATAACACCGTTTAGAGGTTATGACAGACATTCAACCAATCCAGTTCTGATAGAAAAAAAATATTGATTGAAAAAGTTCTACTTTCATTTTCATAAATATTAAGTGTTTTAATTTTTGATGAAATTATGTTACAATGGGTGAAATAATATACGGAATATTTATGGTTCAGATTGATTTTGCGTTATAAAAATAGTAAGTGAGTATGATCAGGAAATACCACAATCACAAATTACAAACAATCCCATGGCACCGGGAGGAAGAGCCACACAACAATCATGAGACACCAGGAAGTCAAACTAAGCAAAGCAACCAGCCCTCTCAGAATCAATTATGCTGGCTTATTTATTTTTTTTTCACATTAAATCCATCCAAATTGGACATGCTTTAGATACAAATAGATGATGACTATAGGGGTAGGCATGAAGATTGTCAAATGTGGACTGAATCTCTATAACTCAGATATAATAATATCATAAACCATTTTATAAAAAGTAATTTGACCTTTAAAGTAAGCAGTTCTTTTAATGTTGGTTACATATTTGATACAAAAAACTTCTATGGTAGTTTATGTGCTTTAAGCTCAAGTATCTTCCTCTAAATCACATAGTGTAGGTCGCTGTGTAATTCCGTGTGCATTTTTTGGTAAAAGTGTCAAACATGCATTTTCTTGTAGAAAAATGTATCCTGTTTAAGAAAAAAGATGTTTACAATTTTTCTTTGGCGTTTTAACGTCATAGTGACGTCACAAAGTGACGTACCCATTTTTAGCTCATTTTAGCCTTGAAAGTGGAGTGTTATGAATTCCAGCAGGCATAAACATGAAATGTTTCGATCAGTTGAGGTAATTTTACTGGCGACATGTTGAATTTGGAGCATAGACCCTGACTCTGGATTTTAAAGAGGTTACATTAACTTCAAAATGATGTCTGTACATGGAAAAGTGACGTCAGTACCGAAATGAAAATTCTGCGATAGTGAAAGCTCAAATAGCTAGACCCTCTTCTCCACACAGCAGGGATAATATTGTTCTCTATAATTTTCTGAATCAATATTATATAAGACGCAAAATGGCATACGCTAGCTCTCTGACCTATATTTTGGCAGACATGTTAACTACGTTACCCTATTATAGTTTCAAATCCTATTTTTCAAATACCAAGTTATACGGAACTATTATTTATCAACATGCTGTTTGCCTTAAAACATGTTTAAATGGAGGGAACAGCCGGTATGCATTTAAACAATACACCACTATGGTGCTACAGTTATATATGTTACTTTAAATGTATAACTATGTAATGCATTACTGTCACTAGACATTGGACTACCAAAATACCTTCTTAAGGAGTTTTGTACACGATAACTTTCTAAAACCACATTCTACAAGCCACAAATTAATGTATATAAACTCTTTTATCAGCTGGGGCGATACCACGTTATAGCAAAATTTTCTACGTTATTGTAAAATAATTGGAAATCTTATCTAATTACTCCATATTCTTACATGACAATATAACCTTTTAATTGCAAATAGATGACTAGCAATATGATGTTATCAAAGTAGAAGGATCTGTTATTAATGTGACTTTTACGTTACTTTCTTTAAAATACATTGTTAAATTACAAAGTACACTATTTAATTTTACACTTCTAGTAGGACATGCATTGTCATTAAACTGCCATTAATTGTCATTAAAGGAAAATACCAACAATGCATGGATGAATAAAATAATAAAATTTAAACTTTATTCACATACAACGATATTTTAATGTCTGTGCGATTTATTAAATATGTAAACAGCATTTTATTTTCTCAATTTTTTATTAAATGATATATTTTATCTCACTGACACTGATATATCTGCCTCTTTTATACGTGAAATGATATATAAAAGACACATATAAAGTCATTAAACCTATCAGAAGAAATGCTAGATGCTCCTCAGGAAAATTATTGTTGTTGTTTTACTACATTCATATGTTAACTTATTGTGTAGTTTATAAACATTTTTGTTATATTGTATCGTATTTTAGGTACTAAAAAGATATTAAGCGTGGAATAGCTTAGAAAGATTTATCACATATTGTTTAAGCCAGCTATTAATTACAACCACTATGCTGATACCATTAAGGAATAAAAACCTTTTCAGAATTTGTGATTGTAGGTCAATTTAAGCAAATATCAAAAAGAGGAATTGAGAATTTTAAGCGATCCTTTATCCGTGAATTTTGAAAAAAATAAACTGAAATGATTGAAAAAAACTTAACAATATTTGCCCAAAGTTATAATCTCTATGGTTAAAACTGCTTTATATCAGAATGATATCCAGTTTGGCGACAAAAGAATACCATTGAAGATTGTAAATTGCATAACAAGATAATTTTAAGGACATATTGCACTTATCATCTGTTCTGTCTGGTTCTAAACTATTGTGAGTATTCAAACAGAACAATATATGTTCTAATGGTTCATTTTAGTCATGCGTTTGAAAGATATATGTTTATCACTTAGAAAAGCCTCCAGGTATTGTTAGTATTAATATTGTAGCCATTGCTTGAATAGCTGACTCACAACAAATTATTGCTTTTGATAAACTATTTGTTTTGCATTATTCTATCAATTTGACCCATTAGTCTTACAGTGGAATTGTGTTGCATGTCAAATGTGAACACTATCGTTGATACAAAATTAAATTGCAGTCTAATAATAATCTTTGCATAGTTCAAATCAAACAAAATAGATGTACTAGTAACGAAAGAACAGATCAAAGGAATAAGCCCATTTGATTTTGGTACTAGTCTCAGTGCTGAGCAATGAAGGCTCAGGTGAGCCTGTGCATATGTGTAGGTAGACTTGCCAGAGCCTTTGCTGCTGATATACACAAAGTAGTATGGTGGTTGATGACCAAATTTTAGAACGCTATCCCCTCTGCATCATCAAGAGTGATTAAACAATGCATTTGCTAGTCCAAATAGTTATTTATGACTTACAGTAAAAGTGTCTAAAAATATTTTTCATCTAAAAGCAACATGATTTATACTCGTGCAACTGTCAAAGAACATATGTGGAATATAGCATTCAACATTTCGTAAACTATACCATACACACATATTACACAATTGATAACAAGAGACTGCTAAATCACTCTCTGAGCTTTATATGATATCCTGTACATTTAAATGAAATGATTTCGTTTAGAGATAACTAAATAAACGTATACATGGCAAATTAGGTATGCTTAAGTTCATGCACATTTTTTTTAAACTTTGCATGTGCGACTATCATTGGTGACGATGTTGATACTGAGAAGATTGTCATCTTATTGCTGAACAGTTAGCATTGTGTATGCTCCTTTTGAATCTATGTCCTTGCAAGTTAACAACTCATTCTAATCTTAAGTACACATATACATGTAAAACTGTTATTAATGATTACATTTATCATGTTTGCGATGTTCCTGTACTGTTTTGCCACTGTTCTGTTTAGTGGAAATTATCATCAGATATATAAACATTTATTGCTAAAGCTAAATCAGATCTTACATTTGTTTTAATATTTCACATTTCTATCCAGCATTCTAAAACCATTGTAAAATCTACAATAACTTGAATGTCACCTGTTAAAATTTGGCTTGACACAATTTTAGCTGAAAAGTCTTTATTGAATTGGTATCGTTGTAACAGCTGACCTATTTCCTTGCATATGACCATATGGCCTTAAAGTAAAACTCACCACTATAACCAACTTTCTCTATTTCCAGGGAAATGCATGTTTCTCACCAATAAAACAGTTCTTTAGATATTATTGGTTGAGCAAAGTGATCCAAGGTACTAACTTAATGTGATGGACAGTTTTTTGATTGCACAACAAAAGCTATACTGTATATAAACTAAAATCAATTTCAATGCTTCTGTAATGCGTTACCATATGTATACACAGCTTAAAGTCAGGATACAAATTGATTTTGAGACAGTAACTTTAATAATAACGTATTACAGAGACTTTAAATAATTGGATAGTAGTAGCTAAATTAAACTAGAAGTCTTCAGAAAAATATTACAAAACTCTTAACTTAACATAATATATTAGCTTTTCTGGCTTAATTATATATCGTCTTTGTTAACATTTTGGATAAACATATGGCAATATAATATATTTTGAACAGTAATATTATGTTATTTTAACAATTTGACAAAAAATTGAAACATATCCTTCTAAGTGCTGTTACTTGAGGGCTATTATTTCCTTTGTTTATGAATTTTACAATCTATAATTTTGGGTAAATCATTTCTTGTAGATGTAAAAAGTTCAAATACATACTACTTTGCAAATGTAAATGTGCATGGATAATTAGTAGGAACTTAAATGCAAACTGATAAATCCTTTATTTTCAGACAGACTGGTATCTTGATATCTATTTAACAAGCAAAGTCAGTTTTGAGATGAAATAAAGTATCCTATGACGTATAATATATGGAATAAAGCAATGAATATGCAGTCTTGAAAGTTGTAATATACGTTAAATGATGCCGTACAAACAAAAACAAAACTAAAATTTTACACTGGAAACGAAGTTAAGCATGTTTTTTCACTCTTGCTTATCAACATAATGTTCACATTTGGTGTTTAAAGATTTTCCAATTGAAAATCATGCTGAATTAACGAAAGAACTTTTTGTTCAGGGTCATTATATTAACAGTTTATAACTCTCAAAGTATTTGTGATACAAACAAACTGTTTGCAGTTATAAAATGGTCCATTACTTGTCTTTAGAAAGGTGTATTTAAAACCAGAAAGTTAACTGTGAAGCTTATTAAAAAAAATTATTTTACAGAACAGAATTACAGTGATTTTAAATGGAGTAGCTTAAAATGTAACATAAATAACATTATAATGGGCCCATATAACTTTTATAAACATGAATATATGTAAGGAATAAAATGTTCTTGAATGATATGTGAATGTTTGTCCAATTAAAAAAATTCAAGTATTACCTTAACAACCTTGATTACATTTATTTTGTTTAAAAAATGTAGGGTAACGTAGTTAACACGCTGTAGCAGCTGAACGCCTCAACCATCAGAGAGCTTACTTGTTTCAAAAAGCTAAGATAGGAACATACAGTTATGCTAAGATCTGATTTTAGTCGCAAGGCACACGCGAATTTCCAGAATTATTTTTCTTTGTGTGCAATGTGTTTTCCAGCACACTGACGTCAAATCGACGTCAATTTCATGTAAAATTAAAGTCCATGTTGAATCAAATTTTAACTTTTGTATTTCTATAGACGTTTTTAACCATTTCAATGCAACAAACATAAAAATAAGATTATTTTAGGCGTGTAAATAACCCAACCACATATAAGATCTTTGATGCAAGTGAAAAGACGGTACCCTATTTTGTG
The DNA here is from genome assembly GCA_964019695.1 of Loripinus fragilis. Classification (NCBI taxonomy): domain Eukaryota; kingdom Metazoa; phylum Mollusca; class Bivalvia; order Lucinida; family Lucinidae; genus Loripinus; species Loripinus fragilis. Next base: position 52,515,628 of record OZ026530.1, read on the forward strand.
ACGTCACTGTGACGTTAATTCTGCAAGAAAAAATTGTAAACATCTTTTTTCTTACACTTCATATATTTCTCTAGTTGAAAATCGATAAGAATCACTTTTACCAAAAAATGCACACGGGAGCCCAAATTTCGACACAGGGGCCTACACTAACACATGCTTCAATCAGTTTTTTTCAGTAATATGCTTTATACTAATAAGGACACTATTGATCATATTTCGCATAAGTGGGCCTTCAAGTGGGAGCAATTTATACCCACTAGTAGCTTAAACTCATATAGTGCTTTAATTACACTTAAACGATAAATATAAAAGAAAGCAACATATGTAACTCTAAAAAATAGGTGCATTTTTCTAGTCCTTTGCTTTCAATAAAAATTATATTGACGTGTAAGAATAAGAAATACCACCACTAAAGAAGTTCCTATCATACTATAGAAGCACCTATTTATTAGGTAACATAGTAAACTTTGATATTACAGGGTAATCCCCTAACTGTGTATGAGCTAACGAATATAATTTTGTGGTTTATATAATGAGTTTGTAGCAAACTATAATGAACAAAGCTTCGGAGGTATTATGAAAGTCAATGGTCAAGTGATAACACTGTACTAAATACAGCTGTGGTATAATATATTTGATATTAAGTAACGTATACAACAGTTTTATCATAAATGTAGATTACTTAGTTGCATACTGGCTGCTGGTTGCATTTATTAACATCTTTCAATGCAATGAGCATGTCGTTAAATAAGAATTAGATTTAACTTTGTATTTGTACAATAGATTTTGATACTATTATAGGGTAACAGAGTTACCATGGTTGTTACACAGTGAAGCCCAAACTGCCAGAAGCTAACCTGAGGCATTTTGCATCTTATATTCTTATATACATTTTATGCAGTTTAAGGAAATCATATTGTACTAAATAACTACTGAATGAGGGGAGGGCTTCCATAAGCTTATTTTTTGGATGTTATGTTTGTTACTATTTGCTATATGGTTTTAAGATAAGCATGCCGCTTATGTATAATTTACTGCTGGTATCCAATCTCATAACATGCCAGCTGAATATATTTGTTTCTACTCTGCATGACTTTGTTCCATGCTTTTAGCCAAAATATTTGTGTGTTATTATTGTAAACTTATCAAGTCAAATGTCTACAAAAATATTCTATAACAGCTAGGGAGCTGGTCTTTACAATTTTGGATGGGTCAGTTAGTTGTCTTTTTGATAACACCAAAATCTTGGCCCTTTTGTCAGTAATTAGAAGAAACAACGGGCATAATAATTTCCCAGAAATAGGGTAGCAATGAAAAATGTCACGTAAAAGTGGATAGCATAATTTTGTTTAAAATGATAAGGTTTTGTTGCTAAATGGTTGGGCTATATAGAAACGTTAAACTTCAATTCATTTGAATGTCTCATAACATTTTTGACTTTTAACAGTCCATGTAATTTGAATGAATTTTGGAGAGTAACGTACGTGACAGGTGTTACATGGCTTACGCGACACTTGTCAGAGGGGGACCATGTTTCAAAAAAACTTGTAAGACATTGGGCTATATGAATAACATAGTCTGCAAATTACCCCTGGGGGGGGCAAAGCCATATGTATTCCATGGCCTATATTACTTTGTGGCTTATATAATGAGTTTGTAGTGAACCATAATGAACAATGCTTTGGAGGTCTTTTGACAGCCAATGTTAAAGTTATAACACTGTTCTAAATGGTAATATATTTAATTCAGTAACGTATATAACAGTTTTATCACAGCTGTAGAATTTTTTGTTGCATACGTGCTGTTGGCTGCAATTTTTAAGAGCTTTCGATGCAATTAGCATTTTGCTGAATAGGAATTAGATTCAACTTTGTATTTGCACTATAGGATTAGAGATTTTTAAAAGGTAACGGAGTCAACGTGACTGTTTCAAAGTAAAGCCTCAACTGCCAGAACCTAATATGAACCATTTTGCATCTTATATTCTTCTAAACATTTAATATACCTTTAGAAAATCATAGTGAACAAAAATAACCCCTAAATGGGATGGTCCATTCGCAGATATATTTGGATGTCATATATGTTATTATTTGCATTATGTTTTCAAGATGAGCACGCTACTCAAGTATAATTTACTGTTATTAATCTCTCTCATAACATGCCAGCTGAATATATTTGGGCTCTCTTTAAACTGCATGACTTAATCCATGTTTTTTAGCCAAAAATGTATTTGTTATTATTGAAAATTAATACACTGATAGCCATTTTCAAATGCCTACAAAAGATATTTTATAAAGAAAAGAAGCTGGTCGTTGGAGTTTGGATAGTTCAGTTTATCGTCTTTTGGCAGCATCAAACACCAGACCTAATGAACAATAATAAACATTTCAGAAGAAACGACAGCCATAACAATTTCCAAGAAATAGGGTAGTAATGCAAAATGTCACATTTAGTAACATATCGGACCGTATAATTTTGTTTCAAATATAAAGGCTATGTTGTTTATGATTGGGCTATATGAAAATTTAAACTTTAACTCATTTATATGCCTCTAATAACATTTTGACTTTTGTACATTTCATGTCACTTTAATGATTTTTGATAGGTAACATGTGTAACAGAGGGAGCACAGTGGTTCAGTGGTAAAGTGCTTGACTCAAGACCGAGGGGCAATGGGTTCCAGTCTCACCGGCGTCACTGCATTGTGTTCTTGGGCAAGAACATTAATCCTAGCTAAGTACTGGTTCAACCCAGGAAGACCTGTCCCTATATAACTGAAAACATGCTGGAATTTCTCCTATTTAATTCTTTTTTCGGTACTTGGCGTGTGTCGATTTAGAATCATTATATGTGTATTTAGCAAATTGTATGCATGATTTGGCATCAAACACTGAACTTGATAGTGAAAATCACAAAATGAAAGTTGTGCTCACACCAAAATTTGGATGGGATGTAAAGAATCAAAACAAACAAAACAAACATGTGTAACAAGATGTAACAGGCTTACGTGACCGTTGCCAGACGGCTAACATGTTTCAAAAAAAAACTTGTAACATATTAGGCTTTATGGAAATCATACTCTACAAAATTCAACCTGTGGGAGGGTGGGGTTAAACCATATCTATCCCAGGGCCTAACAGCTGTAGCATCAAACTAAACCACAATCTGTTGCATATGCGTATAAACTCATCCCTTAAAACACATGCACAGCCATCAAGTGAAACCAGACGCCTTAATTTCAGCATGTGTGGTTACCCAAGTCCCTATGTTTTATGCAAGCAGGAAAGCCTCAATCAAGAGCGCAGTGGCTCAGTGGTAGAATGCTTGACTCGAGACCAAGGGGCCACAGGTTCAAGCTTCACCGGCGTCTCTGCGTTGTGTCCTTGAGCAAGAACATAAATCCTAGCTAAGTACTGGTTCAACCAGGAAGACCTGTCCCTATATAACTGATAGATTGTTGATGTGACGTAAAGAATCAAATCAAACAAACAAATCAATCAAGATTGTACATTTCTGCAAGCTCCCAAGAGCCATCCTTGTTGGCGTACCAGCATTTCAGCTTTTAGAGGCTATATTGGCCCACTATAAAAAAATAACATCCTGACTTTGTTGCATGCCAGCAACATAGATGCAGACAATCTTGTGAATGCGCACAAACTGATCAACACCTTTGATCTTCAATCTCTGGAAATTCAATATACTAGTCTCTGAAGCCAAACAGACTCGCCTGATCACTTAATACCTTGAAGATAGGTTTTCTCGCGTTGCAATCCAATTATTTTTTGGTCATGCATGAATTCGCTAAATCAATCCCTTAACAATACATGTACAAGCGCAGCTATCCAGTGAGATCAGACCCATAATTTTCGACCCATGCATTAATTAAAGTCCCTTTTATGTTTGCAAACAGCAAATATATGGAAAAAATTTGTGCATTTTTTAGCTTTGACAGGTTCTTCAACACTCTTATAGCCGTTAACGTGTATGGCTTTTGGACGCTGTAGTATATGTACATATATAAAGCTAATCTTATGTGACCTAGTGTATATTTTAATAAATTCATCCCTTAAAATACATGGGCAGCCACCCAGCGTACCAGACGCCTAAATTTATGCCTGTGTATCGGTCCAAAATTGTAATTTGTATGTGCATGCAGCCAATAGTCTAATAAAGTAATGCCTTTGCACAGAGTCAACTGAGCCTCCGTTGCTTGTGTATGTGCATGTAAACAACTAGTACCATATGATTTAGTAATAAATTGTGGGTGAGGGGGGTTCAGATTCGGTAAAGGATATAATTGGAACAACATCCCATATCGGCATATCATGAAGAGCTCCAATTATCAACCAAACTCTGTTTTTCATTTAATCTTCAATTCAATACCCAGTACACTACAAAACAATACTCAAGTACACAAAAACTGAGATTTCTCAATCCCCAGTACCCTTTTCGAGACTAACTGACCATTAGTTTGGAGCCATATCTCCATCAAGTTTCAACCTACGAGGCTGAAATTTTCAGCATTGATATTGAACTGCCATTGCAAAAAATTGGCCGATTCAGAATTTTAATAGTTTGCTTTCTTGGTTCTATATTATTCCTTTTGGGGGATAGGTGTCTAAATTTTGGTGTGAGCACGACTTTCATTTTGTGATTTTCACTATCAAGTTCAGTGGTTGATGCCAAATCATAAATACAATTTGCTAAATATACATATAGCGATTCTAAATCGACACATGCCAAGTACCGAAAATAGATTTAAATAGGAGAAATTCCAGATTTCCTTACCTTCGTTGTGTGTTTTTTTTCCTAATTCAGTGTAAACCTCAGCTCATTTTGGTGCAATATCTGGTGTGCGCTTCCACCCAGTGATGTTGACCTTAGACTGATTAATTTTCGCCAAAATCTTCGTGACATTCGTGCGCTTTCGTGGAGTACTTCGACCTTGGTCACGTTTTTACAGAGAATATGAAGATACTGTCAATTCGTTAATGCAAATGGTCTGATAGCCTAGTGGTTAGTTGACTACTTACAGATCATGCATACCTGAATCGAAACTTGGAAGGAACCTTTTTTTATTTAATTGTCAAATTGCTTTCTTTTTAAGTTGACTAGAAAAGAGCCCACGCAAGCGCGGAAATATTTCATGATTGTCAATTTACCTTTATTTTGCATTTAAAAAGCTGAAACTTGTATCCCCCTTTCATGTGTGTTAATTTTTCACAGCTTTATGAAATCTGAAACTTGTATTGGCGATTCTAGTCGCCGAAATGACCATGGGCCCAAATAGGTATGGGCCGAAATGACCCGAAACCGGCGAGTTTTAATTTTTTTTACAAAAGCTGATACTTGTAAACATGATTATGCTTATATCTTCTCATCTTGAAAATCACTAAAAATCTTCAGCGAGGTGACTTTTACTATATTTGTTTTCCTCCAAACAATGCCAAAAATCGCTCAAATCCAGGTTCTTATTTCTGAACAATGCACTTTTTTAAACAGATTTTATTGATAGCGTCATTGCCTACTGCGTCAAGTGGTACGACCAAGCCTATCAATGTAAGCTGTTTAGCGACCTTGAAACTTAGGATTATTGAGCGTGAGTCAGAGAAAGGTGTCTTGAACTTTCATAACTCTAGTTGCCATCAATGGTAGTAATTAACTATTTTATAGAAGTTCTGTTTGTTTTGTTACTGTTTTGTGAGTCCCCCCCCCCCCCCCAAAAGTCTGTACTTGTTTAAAGCTAGTGTCAATTTAAGTTTATACTAAGGCCTGCTGATTATTATAGTTTAGTGTTGTGTTGGTTACTGGTACTGTCCAAAAATAGGGACAATGTCGGAAAAATTAGTCTGCAATTTTTTAAGTGGTAGCTGCCCAAACCAATAAATGAGTGGTTTTTACACTCAAAATGCAAAGAAATACAATATTTAAGGAAATTTTTGTATACCAAATTATCTTCTTCAAAGGCAAACCTGGAAATGTCGTTACTTTTCGTGGTTAAAAAACAAACTTTTTCTCCTTATTTTTCTTCCAACTTCTGATTGGGAATTTTACTGTGCCAATTGGGAAAAAGGAGGTGTTTCGCCTTTGGGAGTGGGGCCGAATTTCGCCCCCCAAAATGGCCTGAAAAGGAACACTGATGCCGAAATGGTTTAGATTGATTGGTGTTTTACGTCCCGGTAAACAATTTTTCAGTCATGTTGAGACGGAGCCACTTCTTCCTGGGTATTATTAGTACTTTGGGAAGGTGAAAGTGCCTTTCTCAAGGACACTACACAGCGGTCGTGGGGTTCGAACTCGGGGCCTCTAGGTCCCGAGTCCGATGCTCTACCACTGAGCCACCGCGCCTCCATATGCCGAAATACACTTCCCTTTTTACGACCATTATAGGCGAAACGGAGCGGTCTGGGGCGAAGTATTTCGCCGATTTGCCCTCAAACTGGAACCCTGCTTGTACCTGAAAGCTAACATATAAAATTTGGGTTTGATTGGCCCATCAATTTCCGAGAAAAGCCAGTTTTAATTTTCATATACGTAAATGACCTTTAGCCAAGGTCAAGAAATGACCTCGGCCTTCAATACTCACAATTCTTCATTATTTCAGTTGGTTTCAGGTCAGAGGCTGAAATATTTGTGAAAAAATCAACAGCTTTCACTTTTTCCTGTAGAAAAGCCTAAGTTAACAAATTTGACCTTGTTGTAAAATTGGTCAAGGTCAACCATAGGTCATCATTTGAACAAAGTATGATGGGCAGAGTCACCACTGCTACATACCAAGTTTCGTGGAAATTGGTTCACCGGTTCCGGGGAAGAAGATTTTTGAAGGGTTTTTACCATATATGGGCGTGGCGGCCATCTTGGTCATGTGACCCAGATGCAACAAACAAACTTTCGTTCCCCCTACCCAAAGAGGCTCCACATAAAATTTGTCTTTGATTGGTCAAATGGTTTCCGAGAAGAAGATGTTTGAAATTGTTGACGACAACGGACCATGGGCATCCTACCTATAAGCTGACATATGCTGCTAAGGTGAGCTAAAAACAAATTCAACCTCAAGCCCTCACCAGTAGCTTGCACCTGACCGTTCTAAGGTGGTGATTTTGGTGTAGTTCTTACTTCGTTATTTGCATACCTGTCAACTTTTTGAAATCTTAAAGAGTGAGATTGCGCGCGACGCCCTTAAAATGGTTATTTTCTGCTCGCATTTACCGCGCGGACCAATTTTACCAAATTTTTTAGGAGTGAGATTTATTTTTTTCTAAGAACCAAAAAGGGATTATTGGGCCGAAATGACCATGGGCCGAAATGACCCGGAACCGACGATTTTTTTTTTATTTTCTTTTTACAAAAGCTGATACTTGTAAATGCGATTATGTTTATTTCTTCTCGTCAAGAAAATCACAGAAAAACTTCAGCGAGGCGCCTTTTACTAATAATATTTGATAGCGTCATTGCCTACCGTGATATAAGTGGTACGACCAAGCCAATCGATGTAAACAGTACATTATGCGCAGCGACCTTGACACTTAGGATTATTAAGCGCGTGTCGAAGAAAGGTGTGATGATTACCGCGACTAATAATCAGTTTTGATAAGGGATTATTTAAAATTACAGCCATATCTTTTTTTCTTTGGCGAGTTTGGCGGCGTTTTCCCCATTGTTGTTTATAATATGGCCGACTTGACACAGCATAATACACATATACATATGACATATACACAAAAATTCGGAACGCTTCGGTCATCTCCATTCAGTTTGTATTGGAAACCCAATCGATCTAAAAATAGTGACGCGTGACCATGAACGTGACATACACTAAATATAGAAACATTCGCCAGAGGGCGCAGTTCTTTTAGAAAACACACTTAATTCCAAAATTCTCTAAATCTATGCTAAATGAAAACTCATCCTAACCGAGATTATCAATGAAAGCAATATCTTAAAGTAACAGTAAAGAAATCAAGCATGAAAATGACCTCGATTTTTCAGTTTATGCGGTAATTCGTTTATTTAGTATTATAGATATTGTTCTTAAATTTTACGTCATCTTGTGATGAGCTATACGTCTTTCATTTGTATTAAGCCGCTTTTGTATTCATTACTCCCAAAGTTCCCCACTCTTTCCTTGTCAGCTGATAACATTTGAAAATAGTTTGGACCCAGTTCAGTACCAAATGTACGTTGGTTCTGATCTGGATATAGAGCATTTGGCACTCTGATAGTGTTCCTGTAAGAATTTTTGAAAAAAGTTCAGCAGATGATAACAAAAGTCTCAAAAATATTATTCAGCGTGCAAAGAGATAATCACATGTAGGCTTATTGAAATTATTCACGGTGCTGTATTTGTTACATAAACGCATGCCAAATTCAAATAAATATATCCAGTTGTGCACAAAATCAAGAATAAAGACGAAGAAACGAGCAAATCGAAAAAAGAAATAAAAAAAAAATACATACATGCTCCTGGACTCGAACCCATATCTTTTGAGTGCTAAACACTCGGTCGACCATCCACTAGGCTATCCACTAGGCTATCAGGGAATTGTGATAAATTTCATTCAGATTAGTAATTGTTAAACAATCTAAAGCCCTTTTTTACGAAGATTCACGAAGACTGAGAGAAAGGTCATTGAATATTCATATGACAAACAATATTAATCTGTGTATAGGCCAATTTCGACCTCAGACGGATCAAAGATCAGACGAGTCTTCTTAGGAGCACGAGAAAGGTAAATAAGATTGTAACGGTTGTTTTCTCACCAAACACTAACTGCTCATGCTATCGAAGTAACAAAATTTCCAATAAATATGTAACGACATGACCAATACAACATCTACAGGCTTAGTCGAGCTGTCTACGTCTTAAATTGCAAATATTCCTTGGAAAGTTTTAGAGTTATAATGCCTGAGTTCGAGTCCCAAAGTTTTTTTTCTTTTTAGCATATCTTTTTGTTCTTCGAGAAAACTTGAATTTCTCATGCTTTACGCGATGGCTTTTTTCAATTTGGCGCGTGCTCAATTCATTTGCAATCTCAACGCAAAGCAAACACCATACCGATGCAGTGCAGATGCAAAAGAAACATGACTTTTGCAAACAGGAGAAGGAAAATGGGCTGACAATATCACTGAACCAGGCAAAGGAAAGGACTTCAACCGAGGCAAGAGTACCATTGAGCGGCTGATGAAGCGAAACCAGACTAAATAGGAGAAACCTGAACGGTCTGGAACAAAGGAGAGTCGGACTGGACGACTTTGAAGTACGTTGAGCATGTTTTGTCAGTAGAGCGTGTATACCGGTTAAAGAAGATCGCGATAGAGGAAGAACATGAGCCAGTGGTGATTGGTCTTGCGTCGGTAACCGACTCAGCTCCGATACTGACACTGCCAGCGAAATGGAGGGCATTAATTGTATCTGAAAGTTAATAAATTACGAAATAAAATACCTACCATGATGAAAAAATATGATATAAAAAACTAAAACACACACACACACACACACACACACGCACGCACGCACGCACGTGCGCGCGCGCGCATTAAAAGTAAAAAAAAGACGGACCGACACTCGAACTCGCATTGATTTCTTTTACCTTATAAAACAAAAAATACTGTGGTGCTGCTTACCTACTGAGCTACGGAGAACGTTGACTAAACGGTTGAAAGTTACTTATTTAATGTATTATTTATAGTCCTATGATACCGCTATATAACGGTTTCTACCCGTTTCCCCTTTCACGCTGTAAATTCGAATGGTCTGATCTTTGATCCGTCTGAGGTCAAAATTGACCTATACAAGTTTATGTTATACTTAACAATTGTAAACAAAATATTACGTCACTGTCACTCTTGGTTGGCACGACAGTATAGATATCACACAGTAAGAGTATAGTCCGTCATGGATAGAGTCCAATAGAAAACAGGTGTAGCAGCTTAATGCCGTTATTCATTCATTTAAGTTCATTCAGAAAAAAATATTAACACTGCAGGTAAAACAATTGTACGGATTTACAAATAAATAATGATCATGGCATGTACAGCCTCGATGGCTCAGTAGGTAAGAACATATGAAGAAGGCACTGTAATAATATGCACGCGAGCTATGTAAAAAGTTATCGGTTCGAATCCCATTGTTTAGCATTTTATAGGCTTATTGATATGCTCTATTTTTTTCATTTGTTTCCATTGTGTATTTTCTTATTCTAGATATTTTCTTATTTTGTGTATTTTTCTTTATATTTTTTTAATATTTTATTTTTTCAATTTCTATATTTTTAAATCTTGATTTTACGAATGGTATTTTATTTCAATATATACATGATATAAAAAGTTTATAAAATAATGCCAGTATAGTGAGATTTTGATTTTTATCGGAATACTGAGCATCAAAGGATCAGGTGAGCCTGCACAGTCGCACGCCATAAACAGCCATGTTTTAACCGGCAAAAACCCATGCACTAATCAGGCAATTCATGTGCTGTTGATGCACGGCTTTTGTACTTTACATATATGCATTCTAGGCCGTCACAAAAATTGACGTCATCAACAGTAGCATGTATAGAAATGAACGTAATTTAGTGACGTTAGGATGACGCAAGTCTTTGCTCTGAAACAGGGTTTTTAAAAACCTACGAATCATTCATGCTTTTGCGCGCCATAATAGTAGTAAACTCGTCAAAATAAGTTAAGCCCCATGTCACTTTTTTCATAGCCTTAATGTTCAATTCCAAAAGTTCAGTTGTTTATTAAAGAAATGTCGAAAGTATTTGAAAATTCTATCTCCACCCAAGTTTGATAGCAATATCTTAGGTGTAATTAAACAAAGTTTCAATTGAAAATATCGATTTTCTTCGGGTATGTGCTAAATTTTCCAAGAGTATCCAAATTTATGCCAATTTTACTATAGGAATGATAGGGAACGAAACGGGACATTTACTGGAATGTGTGGAGCTCTATGGAAACTTAATCAGTAAAGATGAAACCTGGCACATGTAGAGAGGAAACATTGCTGATTCTTGGCTGAAAATTTTATGGAAAAATCTATATTCAGTAAAATGTTATGATTAATCAAACATGAATGTATTTACATTAGGTCTATGGGAAATTTTGGGGCGGGGCTTAAATTATTTTGACCAGTTTACAAAAATGATCTTTTCGAAGCGTTTTTCCAAGTGACAAAATGACTTTATGCAATAATAACGATCAAACATGGTTTTCTGATACACTAACATCTGCTAGACCGCTCTTGGGTCGTTAAAACACTCGCTTTTCACTAGTGTTCCTGTAAAGCCTGAAATATCGACATAAATCTTGTTGTTCAAAGGCGGATCCACGACTCCAGGAGAGGGGAATCAGATAAATTATGGAAGGGGGGGGGGTGGGCGGTGCCGATTGGCAGATGATCTCTCATTTTTCTTGAATATCCATATAAAATGAAATAATCTGTTCCGAACTGAACCCCTTCTGGATCGCCACTGTTTGTTACAGCACTAGGTAATTCAAACTGCCCACTAAAGGGGTAAGAAAAAGAAAAAAAAAGAAAATAAAAACTCAGGGATTCGACCCCCCCCCCCCTCAGAAAAAAATACAGGTTCGAATATGTAATTATCGCTACTTAACCACTGGACCACTGGTCTGTGACACACAATGATAGCTTTAATGCATTAGTAAGGATATAACTACCAATATCCTAGTTCGTTTACCTGTCTAAATGTGGGATTACCTTACATTGACAATAGACCTCTCCGATTACAGTTATAATTTGTGACGTCACTCTACTCTTATTATGTTAGGCCTCTAGCTGTTGACGGGGACTTAATTAAAGCAGCAAAACAAACACACAAACAAAAATACATGTAGTTATACTAAGCTCAATGTTTACTGTCGTCGCCCTGGGCCCTGTCACCTGTTAAACTAACGGTACCGGGAGCCAACTCACGACAGTAAACATTGAAGGCATTATAGAAAAGATGGCTTCATACAGTGCACGTTCAATTAAATGATTTTGACTGGGGTTTTTTTTCGCCGTACATTATATTTGCGACATTTTTCAACATTGTTGTATAAGCTGTATTCATTGATGGGCCAATGTACTGATACATATGTAAGGGAATATTCTTGTGTGCGTTGTACCTAAACTATAAGTATGGGGGTATCAAATTCCTCGGGGGAGGGGGGTAACTACCAATATATGACATAGTAAGGATGTGCAAAGTAATAAGGTTGCAAAGATCAGGAATCGATACAATCAAGTACCACACCTGACTCAGGATACCAATGGGAAAGTGACAAACTCACAGAAGACACCACAAACGAGAGCCAAGAGGTCAGCCCTTTCCCAGCAGGTGACCACAAAGCACATATAAACAGAAGACAGAACAAAAACATAAAAGATCCACAAAAGAAGTACCGCCTTGGAACGGTCAGTAAAATATTTTACTGGAGGGCTTAAACCAGTTTCACGGCGCCAACCTCACCCTTGATTCTGATGTGGACCAGGACACTTTTGGGAAAGTGACAAAACACAACACAAACGACAGCCAAGAGGTCAGCCCTTTCCCAGCAGGTGACCACAAGGCTACAAAGAACAGACAATACATTACAACACACACCAACATAAAGCATAACTAACAAAAACGATCCACAAAAGAAGCACCGCCTTGGAACGGTCAGTAAAAATATTTTTACTGGAGGGCTTAAACCGGTTTAACGGCGCCAACCTCACCCTTAATTCAGATGTGGATCAAGACACATAATTATTTGGTTTGCATGAAAGACCCCTAACTTATCAATGCATCATCTCCTAAAACATATAAATCAAGATATAACAAGGAGATAAAGCAAGGATAAGGACTCAACAGTAAATTAAACTGAATACCGGAGCAAAAGAAATCCAACAGGCAAGCCGAATAGCCCCCTTTTTCAGCGCCGCCAGGTATATGATAAACCCTCTTTTATAAAAGAAAGTATATGAATAGACCTATTTTCTGATGTTGGGATATGAATGGCCGAAATTTTCTGACACACATGTTTATGTACATATTTTCGTATGAAAGGGTATAATAACTAAAATGACAGCATATGAATTGGTCAATTTTGTGTGAAATCAAGGATATGGATGGGCTGTTTTTTCAAAGGCCAGATATATGATTGGGGTTGGCACCTGATGCTTGTCTGTAGCTGGGCTCACCTTGGTGGCTCAACTTGAGGTTTTCTTTAGCTCTGACTATCTGTGAGTCGTGAGCCCTTTTCTCTGTTTCATCATAGTGCGTTAAATTGATTATGCAATAGTTAGGAATCCTCAATGCTAGCTTAACATGTTTGTGCTTCAACAACAGCATAATCTAGGGCGAAGATTTGGTACCAGTAAAATGCATTTTAGCCCCCCTCCCCCAGCGGCTTTGGCTGCTGTCCGTTTTAAGGCGGTGGTTCTGTTGTTGTTGATTCGTTGTTGATTGCTACTCCCATTGCGGGATTCTGTAATCGTTCTATGTTTTGTTGTGCGTTACTTTGTGCCCATTCTAGTTTTGCAATCGTCTCGATGGGGAAGAGAGAGCTGGTTGCTTTGCTTTGTTTGTCTTTCTGGTGTCTCGTGATTGTTGTCTGGCTCTTCCTCGCGATGACATGGGTTTGTCTGCACAATGTGATTATGGTAGTTCCTGATCATACTCACTTACTATTTTTGGTTTCAAAATACTGGCCTTCACACCCGTACCAAAATTACCCCTGAGTTACCCCCCCCCCCACCGAGTCTAATTCAAGTATTTTGTGGGGTACATGTATGCCTGATATGGGGTAAATGGTAGATGCAGTGGCTGAGCCTATGTAGTGCGAAAAGTTGAGAATACCACCCTCCACCGTAGGATTGTTTCCTTGAAGAAAGTCTGTTTAGAACTGGCTAAACACAAAGATTGGTGGCCCGAAATTTATGAAAAGCGCTGCTTTCTTTCTTTCTCTCTATACTGCCAGACCCTTTTTCGAGTATTATCGGCAGGTGTTCTTTGTGCACTCCGGGTTGCAGGATGAAATCCTAAAATTAACCATATCTTAAAGCTGCATACTCTGTAACTATGAACATTTTTCGAAAAATTTTCTTTTCTATTTAAATCATTTGTAAAAGTAGAATTAAGCTATGTTTTCACAATAAAAATGTTCAGTACAGCTGAAAACTGCGTGGAAAAGTGAATTATCTTATCAAATAGGTGTTTTTCTCTTGTTAGTAATTATTTGCGTCCCTCCAATAATTCTACACCGTTGAATTTTAACATAAATACAGATGTTTTGATGGTGATAACTTGTAAAGATTTACGAAAATGGCAAAATGTTTACCTGAATTTGAGTATTTTTACTGTGTTCTTGAAAAATAAAAACATTATTTTTAAAATTAGAAGATCAAAAGTTACAGAGCATGCAGCTTTAATTAACTTAGTATTCTTTAACCTGCACAGGGGGTGACTTTCCCTGCACAGGGGACATCCAGTTAACGTCCCGATCCGAAGAACGATGCACTTATCTAGTGTCATCCCTGCAAATGACACTAGAGAGAGCGTGTTCGGACACCGAAATTTTCCTCGCATAGTACCAACTCAAACGAAAATTAAAACGGTTTTGTGTTCTACTTGTTTTGGTGTCAAAATCAAACTATTAAGTATCTATGAAAAAAAATAGATCTTTTCATCCGCGTTTGTGCAAAACAAGTTCAATAACAAAAGGTGCTTTGTATATAATTGACAATAGTCTATACAGAACTATACAGTGCATTGTGTTTTTGTGGTCAACTCATAAAACTAACTTCACACGGTTAAAATAGTCACCTTATTCAGGGCATTTTGAAGGATACAGTATCGTTCCCATAACTGCATTCAAAAGACCCAATTGAAACATGCAAGGGGAATGAAATATAATTTTTCTCCAAAGCGCATCCTTATTGATGTGTTACTGTAGCATTTAGATTGGAAAATGATAAACTCCAAAGACCATGCGCGAATCCAGAGAGGGGAGGTCCTAACCCCCCCCCCCCCCCCCCTGAAAAATAAGAAAAATATAGGTTTTCATAGTAATTCTTGTCCAGATCCCCTAAAAATCTCCAAGCCACTAAGCTAGCATTCAATGGTTGGCTATCATTGGCATGCCAGAGAAACGCCATTTAAATGGCGTTTCGCTGGCTGGTTGATGGTAACCCGCTAATAATATTAATATTTGGGTTCTCCCTCCCCTCATCAAATTAAAAAAAAATCTTGTCAAAGTTGGACCCGTTCTGACAAAACTTTCTGGATCCGCGCATATAGGCCCAGTCTGAAAAACATGCTATCGAAACGTTGTTTAAAATTCAAATCAGTCCGGATTTTTTTCGAGTAGCACAAATTAGAGCTGTACATCATGCCATTTTAGCCATCATTCAGGTCTCCAGATAAGAGTGCGTATTTAAACATTATTTATTTACTTCTCAACCAAAACATATGTTGTGAGTACTCAAAAGAAACGTCTCAATGAGACGTTTCTTTTGAGCACACAAACACATGTTTTAATTGATGGGTAAGGAAATAAATGTAATTTTAGGTGCACAAACGATCCTTATCTGGACCTATGTCATGATCATTATAAATTCTCATTACCAATTGATTTTTGACAGCCTCTCTTCCAAACCGATTGGATTTTATCGGACACTCTCAACAAAGGTCTAAACCAATCGTAGATAATAAAAAAACCATAATTGATAAAGCTTTTGGAAAGAAGTAAAATTTACTATCGTTTTAATTCAAAGGGAGATAATTTTAATGTGGGCCAAGAACTAACCATAAATTTAAGACAAAAGGGCTGGCAATATTTGTATTGGAAATGACCCTTAAAACAGAGCCTTCAAATTCTAGGATCTACCGAGGATTTGTGAAGAAAGGCTTATACTGAGATTTTAATGAAAGTACAGGTAGGCCAACTGGAAAGAAGGTTAATTTGTCTTGGTCGTTTTCCTATTATTATGTTAGGGCAAGTGCCAGGATATCATTGCAATATTTTATTTGGTTTAAACTATTTAAAAAAAAACATTCACTTATAGTCAAGCTTAACCTATTATATAACTTTGATGATTTTTTCTTCCCAGATCAATTTTTGGCTTATGTCCGCCATCTTTAAAATTGTTTTACCATAAAGTTTTCACGGATCACCTCAAACGTATCAATAATTTCACTACATTATAAATCTATCTTTTAAATAAATCTTCTGTATATTTTCTTGTCTACAAAGCTCCCAAGTATACATGAAAGTAAAAGTAACAAGAAACAGCTTTAAAAATACATTAAGAAGCTCTCAAATGCTGAACCAATTTTAAGACGACCAACTTTGCTGGTTTTAAACGAAATTCCCATTTACCCCTTTGCATGTTTGAAGAGGGAGTTCCATCTAAAACCAGCAAATATGGTTGTGGTCATGTTCTGGTCTCTCTTTTGCTTGGTTCTGTGTCTTGCTCTTTTCGCTGAGCTATATGCATCTGAATCTTTACAAATATTTGACACTGCACCACCCTGATATAAATAAATTGCAAAAAAATGTAGGCCGAAAACACTGACAAAACTGTGACATAGCAGCATAAAAAATATTGTTTTACTTTCATTCATTGTACCAGGTATCTGTTTTTGGCTGTCATGCCAATTGTGAGATGACCCTATGATCACCCAACATGCAGTGTACATAAATATTGATTATGTTGACTCTTTGATCAGTTATGAAAGTAACCCCTTTATAAATAGTTGCAAAAGATATTTAGTAAAATATTTCGAAACCTCTTTGGTGGACGATATTACTTGACGTTTCGCTTACTGTAAAGGCGGCAACTTTAATATTCATATCTGGGTGTGGTTCGGCTATTTCATCTGCTAAGGAAGGGAAATCAGGTTTTATTTATAATTTGGTAAAGAGTTAATACGCTTTTTGAGCCGCGCAAACGTGCGTGCATTTCATGAAAATCCTAAACGTATACACACTGAACTCACATTTCTTAAATCTTAAAGCGCATAATCACAAAATGTATGTTTTTTGTCGTCCACTAAACTAACTATTTGAAGCATCATAGATAAATAGTGTGGACCCAGATCAGACTGCTCCTGTAGGAGCAGTCTGTTCTGGGTCCACAATATTTTACCCCCCTGCTTGCCTGGCCGCGTAGCGCAGTCGGTAACGTGTCTGGCTACAGATGCGTGTCCGACTGCAATTCCAGGGGTCGCGAGTTCGATCCCGGTTCGGTCCCATACTTTCGTTGAGATTGATCTTGAAATAATTTCTACGGTCATTCTCCTCTCTTCCGCTGATTTATTCAAGAAGGGTTGTTGTCAGTTACAAGCGAAAGTATGTGCACGAAGTACTGGTTAACTGCTTGTTCAAGCTTGCCCAGGAAAAAGTGTGGTTAGGTGAACTGACCGTCCCGCAATGATCATAGCTGTTGACTTGGGACGTAAAGCAACATAACAAACAAACAAACATGTGACTGCAAACTTTCTTCTATTCCACAAACCGTTTATGACAATGACGTAAGGTAAATCCAAAAATCGATTACGGATTTGTATTGTTAAATTCCAGTTCAACCGACGGACTTTCTTAAAATGTTGCCAATTGTTTTAGAATAGTTATCTGAATGCCGATTTGAATCATTGAAAACAAAAAAAAAATACTTAAACAAAGAAAATGCACAAACAAAACAGTCGTTGTTTAAGTTCATTATAAAGTCTTTAATTTATCTGTCGGAGATGAAACAGCAAACTATACTCCTCAAAATAATTAAAGGACCAAGATTTTAGAATGCGAGTATAATCATCTCAAACATCTAAGTTCTGTAAAACTTGGCCCAAATATTTCTATGCTTTTTGCCCATAAATCAAGAATCATTATGAATGATTCCCATGCCTAATTCTGCCATAACTGTGTCTCAAATGCACATACCCTCAAAAACACACTTTCAAAAGGCAGTGGGTGGGGTAAAGAAATTCTTCTGTGGTCATTCGAGTAGAATGAAAGTAATACCAAATTAAACTTTGTTTTAAACAGTTCAGCTTACATGCAAAAAAAATCTTCAAACTGTTTCAATATACTGGGAAGCAATCATTTTTATCTCTGACAATGGACTTTTGGCATTGTTTGGTTTTCTGTAAACAATGTGTGTACTTGGCTATCAAGAATCAGATTTTCAATCGTCATTCTATGCCGTTGAGTGTTAGAAAGATGTCCCGACGAATCATTTAAAGATTGTCACAGACAAACGCCAAAACCAGTTGTCTGAACCCATAGTCTGGCCATTACGCCACAGCCAAACGGGGCAATTTACCCTTACAGGAAGAGGTTGATGGTATCAATGGGATTAAAACACCATAAAATCATGCAAAAACAGAGATTTCAGCATCTAAAAGCACTTTTCATTCATTTCATGCAGTTCTGTGGCCCATTGATCACACACAAAAAATGGCATTCCAATACATTCAGGGCAAGCTTTAAAATGACAAAAAAAATCCTTGTTAGTAACATTTTCTACCACTTTCTTTTTGCTGTTTCACTTGGCAATAAGGCGTCAAAGATGTCTGAAAATTTAGGCTAGGTCGTAAAATCGGTTTTCGAAATACGTTCTACACAAAATACATCAATGTTTTAATTGATAGTATTGGTCCTTCAATTATTTTGAGGAGTATATGTCAATTTCATGCAGCGTATGCTACATGTAATTTCATACCCATAATGTTATTTAAAGCTCTCTAGAGGCTGATATAAGAAAATTGTCATTTTATCACTATCTAGAAGCTAGTTTGAGCTGGGTTTTTATCCTACATCAACCACCAGACCAGTTAAGGCCAGTTTTCAGGTAGAGACAATTTAGACCAATCAGCAATCGGGATTCTCTTCAGTCATATAACAGTAACAAAGATCAAGATAGATAACTCTTTAAATACTAGTGACTCCTAAATGTGTATGTTGGCAAACTGTTAAGGCCCAAATGAGCCGTGGCATGTGATTTCCTATAATGTAGCATTTTGACAAGTGTAGACTCAGACGAGCCTCTGCAGCCTCCTTTGAAGCTTAGAACTCCAAATGGTATTCAGTCAGTAGCTAAACAATCATAGAATACTCTAGCGAATACCAAAGGCTCTGATCAGACTGCGCGTATGCGCAGGCTGATCTGAGGCTTTGTTGGTCGCACAATCAACATTGTTGGAAAGCTCATGCACTTGGTCAAATGTGATGCCACATTATGTGGCATTTCATCAGGGTCTATACTGTCGTCTCAGACAAAACGATCAGCAGAGGAAGAAATACAACTGTTGGAAACTATGATCTATGACCCCTCCATATATATAATGGAACAACCCAAGTTAAAGACATATATTACTGTCCAATAGAGATCATTTAAGAAATGAATTCAATTTTTGGAATGTTCATGGAATCATGAATACTTCGGGTCTCGTGCAAAGTTAAGTGAAGCCCGAAGGTCTCGTGCAAAGTTAAGTGAAGCCACTTTGCAAGAGACCCGAAGTATTCATGATTCCATGAACATTCCAAAAATTGAATTTATTACTTATATTTACATTTTATATTATCAGTCAAGTATCAATTTTCAATTATCACCTTACTTGGCTGGTTTTCCAGATATTTGGAATTAAATCAGACATAACGTAGGGTTTGGAATAGCCAAAACGCCAAATTTCCGCGCTTAACGTCATGGCGATACGTGTTCAACGTCACGCAAACGTCAGTAAACAAGCAACGTTATTGGATGGACTTGACGTTAGCCCGCTCAAAAGGCGCGTATGTGGGTGTGGCTTACATCGATTGGTTCATGAAGGTATGAACCACATCTCAAATGTAAAGGTTCATTTAAAGACTCGCAGTAGAAATGTAAATATTGATCTATGACCCCTCCATATACATAATGGAGCAACCCAAGTTAAAGACATATGAGCCAGTGCATGAGATTTCCAACAATTTGGTATGTGCGACCAGCAAAGCCTCAGATCAGCCTGCGCATACGCGCAGTCTGATCAGAGTCTTTGCCAGTCGCTTGAGTATTCTATGATTGTTATGCTACTGACTGAACACCATTTGGAGTTTCTAAACTTAACAGGAGGCTGCAGAGGCTCGTCCGAGTCTACACTTGTCAAAATGTCAAATTGTTGGAAATCTCAATCCACGGCTCATATGTTACTGTCCAATAGAGATCATTACAGGATCAACTGATAAGGGTCAGTTTCAGTAGCTCACAAAATTATAGGGGCCTCAAGAGGGGAATTACCTGTATACAACACAGATAAAGATCAATATTTTATCATAAAATACCTAATCCCGTCATGGGACCACTTTTTGCCCCTGTATGTAAGTCATAATCACCTCATTATGACTGTCCTTATGATATGCCCAGTATGACCCCTGGAGAGGGTCATAATGAGTGGTACCAGTATTATTGCTCAAATATTTACCTCTTTAATAGCATCAAACCAGAATTTATGCTGAATGGATTGTGCCATCTCTATCAATTGGACTAGTTCATTTCCAATTTTAGGGTTGTTTGGGTGGTATTTTTAAATTTGATTTATATTTTAGAAGAATATTCTGTGAGCAAACAGAGGAGACCCTGATCAGACTCCGCGTTATGCGACGTATGCTCTGGGTCTGAGCTGTTTACATATGTCCCACAAGGGACGCAATGCTTAAATGAGCAAAGCGTTTATTACAGCGCTTGGCAAACCAAACTGCTAAAAATATTGACCGCAAAAACACAATACACTGCACAGAAGTACCGTTGCACACGCAATCTCTCGGTATTGACCCGTGTTCAAATATTTACAATTTCAATAGCAGTCTTTTCAAGCACAATTGCCGAAGGTCGGAGGCATCCGATTTCAAATAAACGTAGGTGTATCGCAACATGGTAAAATTCGATGTGTATACCTCTGTGGGAGATTGCTGTATGATTTGGAACTACACGAAGCTTTAAAGTAATAGGTAGGCACAAAATTGAAGAAAATGTTGATTTTGTTTAATTTGCACTGATAATTCGCATTATTATATACCTATACAATGATAAGACATTAGAACTGTCTGTTTTCTGGCCATCTGATACAGAAAGCCGGATCAACGAACTGAGGTTTTCTGAATCCATATCACTATCCTTTAAAACGAGGCTAACGTCGGTTACCTGCTTTTGCCGCGACGTTACGTAAAGTAAATTGCAAGCATGGAACCAGAGACGGAAAACATGTTGACGTGACGTCAAGAAACGTAACGTTATGGCAAAAGTTCCCGCAATTTTTCGGGATTAAAGACCAAAACAGGTTTTAAAATCAGAAAGAATGTCAGAAAAAGGCATATAATAAACATATTACATTGTATCATAATAGTAATTTGATCTGGCGTACAGTATCACGTCTCGTGGATGAGGACATACCATTGGATCACCCTCGACGCTATGCGTTCCGGGTGATCCGATGGTATGACC
Source organism: Loripinus fragilis (assembly GCA_964019695.1). Taxonomy (NCBI): domain Eukaryota; kingdom Metazoa; phylum Mollusca; class Bivalvia; order Lucinida; family Lucinidae; genus Loripinus; species Loripinus fragilis. Next base: position 52,537,094 of record OZ026530.1, read on the forward strand.
TCATCCACTCGACGTGATACAGTACGCCAGATCAAGTTACTATTATGATAATGTGTATTTATATTCTTAGTGAATGATTGTCAGTTAAACAACGACCCACGGCGAAATAGTAGCGAATTGACAATGTTCGCCCAGTAAAGACCCTGCCGGACCACACAGCGCAGTCGGTAACGTGTCTGACTACAGATGCGTGTCTGACTGCAGAATCTACTTGAAGTGTATATCATTAATCTATATAGAGGATCTTACATGAGTGCTCATGTTTTATTGAATTTATTAAACGAGTTGGGGAAAAGAGATAAAATGCGAGGCTTGCCGAGCATTTTATCTCATTTTCGCAACGAGTTTAATAAATTCAATAATACAAGAGCACGAATGTTAGATTCTATTTATCATATGACAAATACTTTGAAATCTGATTTCCGGTGTAAAAAACGTTATAATTTTGTCATTATGTACGCAACGTTGTTATGGACGTCATAACGTTTCCCGTAAATCTATAAACCACTAGTGGTTTATCATTTTTATTGCATGGCGTTATTTCACTCCCAGACGCGACGCCATATGATAAATGTATATATGTGTCAGTATATGAGATTTTTTCACTTATCGCATGTGCCACGACTCATATTAGCTTGCGCATTTTTAAAGTTTAACCAGAACTTTCATGTACTGACACATATATACATGTAGATAAATGATGTACACTTCCAGTAGATGAGACATGATACATACATCTGTAACGCCTGCGCAAAAGGCTGAGCGAAAGGTTGTGGGGGGTCTTGGGGTTGAGGACTTGGGGTGGGGCAGGGGTAAGTGTGCTAGTTTGTACACGGGAGGCAGCGTTTGAGATGGATTGGTGGAAGTTTGGGTTTTTTCAGTAGATACTACAATCACAGTATGTAAACTGAAATAAACATCCTGTACCGTTCCTCCGCTAGCTCACGCCTTATAAACATGAATAACAGCACTCGTGCGTAACCAGTAGTCGGAAAATGCGTGTATTTAGGTACATGTACACGTTTCGATTTATATTGTTAGCGATACAGACAATACACATTCGAACAAGGTAAGAAAAGCCATTTTATCTATTTTATTCCGTTTTATTCCATGATTTTAACGGTTTCCTCCTTTGCATTATGCTTTGTTAAAAAACGACTTGCTCATAATCAGAGCCGTTCTGTGTCGAAAACAAACTTAAATGCCAGATTGCACGGTTTTAGTGGAATTGGCAATCACATGTATACATGATTACATGGTTGTAACTGTAACAGTTACTTATATCTATGAAAAATGAATTTTTATAGGTGGGCCCTCGCAATTACAGCTGTACCAACAACTCTCACATCACGATTTCCGACAACTGGTTACGTACGAGTGCTGTAATTCATAATGTATAAGGCGTGAGCTAGGAGGAACGGGTACAGGATGTTTATTTTAGTTTACATACTGTGACAATATTACAGACATTTCTCTCCGCGCCTGCATGTACTGATATGGTATACTCTAAGGACTTAGAGCGTGACGTTACAACTATCGCGATGGCGAAGGCGATACTGCGCCTGAAACATTGGCATTTATCCCTTCATAGAACATGATCAGTTCGATTTTTTACTTCCAAAGGACGAATAAGGGCTGTCACGTACAAGACATGTGTAAAATGCTCTTGTCCTGAGCTAAAATTAGCAAAACATCTGCAAACTTTGTCGTTTTGACATAAAACTGAAGAAATCCCGTTCATGGTTCGATTTGGTTACGGTGCTCATCTCAAAGCAAAGTTTTTTTCAATATCACGTTTGGCCTGTTTAGCAAGGTAGATCATATCTACATGGAATAGCATTGCCGGATTTTTAAAAAATTAGCCCATTCTTTTACAAAAATCAAAACAAGCGAGAGTACCTACCTTTGGTTGTCTTTACCGTTACGATAGGGAGCGCAGTGGCTCAGTGGTAGAGTGCTTGACTCGAGACCGAAGGGCCGCGGGTTCGAGCCTCACCGGCGTCACTGCGTTGTGGTCCTTGAACAAGACACATTTATCCTAGCTTAGTACTGGTTCAACCCAGGAAGACCCGTCCCTATATAACTGAAAGATTGTTAATGGGACGTAAAGAATCAAATCAAACAAACAAATTACCGTTACGATGCCACTACCCCGAAAGGTCCCGGATGTGACGAAGGAACAAATTTACGTTAACGCGATTTCGCGGTAGTTCCGCTGATGCCCACCCGTGTTGGTATGAGAGTCGATATTGTGAAGGAGTGTTTTGGGATTGCAGATGGGTAAAATTTTACAAATAAATACAGAGTTATAGCCCTTGATTGACGTTAGAAATTTATTTCACTCTCTATCTTTGGCATTTTTTTACCGATTTTCTTCAAACTGGGTATAAGAATTGATATTGAAAAGTAGTGTCTTGGTATTGCAGATGAATAAATTTCGACAAATAAGTACAGAGTTATGGCCTTTGATTGACGTTATAAATCGGTTTTTCACTCACTATCTTTGGCATTAGGAGCAGTCTGATCTGGGTCCATACTGTTGTCTATGAGGCTTCAAATATTTTAGTGGACGACAAAAATCATGCATTTTGTGATTGTGCGCTTTAAGGATTAATACATGTGAGTTTAGAATGTATACGGCTTGGATTTTCATGAAATGCACGCACGTTTGCGTGGCCCAAACAGCTTATTTATTCTTCACAAAGTTATAAATACAACCTAATTTCCCTTGTTTAGCAGATAAAATAGCCGAACCACGCCGAGATATGAATATTAAAGTTACCGGCTTTAAAGTAAGCGGAAAGTCTATTAATATATGATCCACAAATCGAACGGTCAGTAAACTATTTTACTGGAGGGCTTAAACCAGTTTCTTGGCGCCAGTTTCAGCTGCATTATATATCCCCTTCATAGTTTTTAATTGTGTTTTTATCTATTTTTATCTTTTTCTTTTCCTATTTTGTTTCTTTTTTTTCTTTTTTGCTACTTTTTTTTTCATTTTCAGTCGTTTTGTCCTTTTTTGACTATTTTATTCATTTTTAGCTTTGTATTTGATTTCAATGGACTTGTTTCTATGTTTTGACATCTTTAAACATTTTTGCTACCTTGCAAAATGTTTTAATAATACATGTAAAACATAAAAGTATGCCAAATTAAAGACCTCAAGCTTACAAAACTGCATACTTCATAAAAGAAAATCTAATTAAATCTTTTGGAGAGCCAGATATGACTTTTTAGATGTGAACAAGTAATATATGTATTTCAAACTATACTATAGACATAAATATTATGCATACTATTTAAGTAAAATATGTGTGAAAAGTTAATATTGTGCATCTAAATGCTACTGTGGAAGTTCTAAAACTTACTTAACTGTTTATCCCTTGTTTTGATTTTTTAAAATATAAAATGATGATTTTTTATACACTTTGGTATTGAAAGAAATTTCAATAAATAAATTGGCATTCTACGTTATAAAATTTAATATATCCTTAAAAATAAATTTACGACTACATTTATATAACATTCAATTGATGTATAGTGTGACAGGACATACAGAAGACCAACAGGTAAGCCACCAACACTGCCCCTCACGGGTGTTGGTTTTTGAATTCGGTCAACTGAATGTCAAAAGAGTCTCATTAACTATTTAATGAAACACAATTGTGCCATCCTATATCAACTTTATTTACATATAGGCTTTTATCGCATACTTAGGAAAAAGTAAGTAACCGTTCAGGATGTACTGAACATTGCGATGTGTGTTTGCATATCTACCCTTCCGGTTCGCCGAAACAATGCATTGAATAAGCGAAACTATTTTACAGCCTATGTGCTCATATTCAAGGCTATCTTCAAGTGTCCATTCTTACGTGACAATACATACATTTTGTGCTGTGAAATAGGCACACGGACGTCAAACTACATACACAAGCATTTTAAACGTGACCTGTCAGTAGGATAAGGAATGATCCCAAAAATACGTTTTCATACCTTAGTGCGACGGCAGCCATATTGGATATTAAATCTTACCCAAACAGGCAGCAATGCAATCTTTGGAAAGTTATGATGTTTTTGTGTGAAAAAATCAAATTGAGCAGTGGTAGATACAGATGGGAGAAAAACGAAACATTACGTTTTATCTGGTTACATATGGTACACACCATTGCATGCGTAATGCTAAAGCAACAGCTCTTTGAAATTGAAACTAATACTCAAAACTTTTAAAGCAAACACATTGTCATTCCTGAAAGGTAGTTTGATTTCAATTTGATGACGCGTTGCTGAGATAATAGCGTTTGTAATAAACGCATGCATACACATGACGCACATGGTCTACCATACTTTATTAGCTCTAGTGGCGTTATGCAATCCCGAGAAGCTTGCTATACAGTGGTTTCGTATGCACCATATATACTTCTTCAAATTTATACTATTACAATCCTTATTACTTTTTGGGTAACCATTTTTGATTTTTTTCAACCTGGTCCCAAGCCTAACATGGAAACTCCACATCGACAAGGGGCAGCGCAGTGGCTCAGTGGTAGAGTGCTTGACTCGAGACTGAAGGGCCGCGGGTTCGAGCCTCACCGGCGTCACTGCGTTGTGGTCCTTGAGCAAGACACATTTATCCTAGCTTAGTACTGGTTCAACCCAGGAAGATTCGTCCCTATATAACTGAAAGATTGTTGATGGGACGTAAAGAATCACATCAAACAAACAAAACAAAAAACGTCGACAAGGTTGTAAAGAAAGAAACAGCCAATACTTCGCAAACCTTGAAAAGAAAAAAAGCAGAAATAAGGTAATAACTAGAGCAGAAGTCGATGGTACACCATCGCAAAAACCCGCTTTTTGACCTATAACCTTTACCTTGGGGTCAAGGTCACACAAAATGTAGCTCAGTACCTTCAACATAATATGACCTATGCACCTGTAAAGTTTGAAGTTGCTATATCCAATGGTTAAGGAGAAGAAGCATTTACTAAAAATACACTATATGACCTTGACCTATGGGTCAAGTTCACACCAAATGTTGTCCAGTGCCCTCTAAATCATATGACCTTAAAACCCGCAGAATTTGAAATTGCTACGTCCAACAGTTTAGGAGAAGATGCATTTACAAGAAAGTACATTATATGACCTTGACCTTCAGGTCAAGTTCACACTAAATGTTACCCAGTGCCCTCTACATCATGTGACCTTTGCACCTACAGAGTTTGAAGTTACTACGTCAAAAGATTTAGGAGGAGAAGCATTTACAAGAAATTCAATATTTGACCTTAACCTTGGGGTCAAGGTCACTCGAAAATGCTGCCCAGTACCCTCTACATCATGTGACCGATCCAGCTACAAAGTTTGAAGTTGCTAGGTCTAACCGTTTAGGAGTAGATACATTTACAAGAAAATTCAATATTTGACCTTTGACCTTGACCTTGGGGTCAAGGTCACACAAAATGTTGCCCTGTACCCTTTACATCATGTGACCTTTTCAGCTACAAAGTTTGAAGTTGCTACGTCAAAAGGTTATGGAGGAGATGCATTTACAAGAAAATACAATATTTGACCTTTGACCTTGACCTTGGGGTCAAGGTCACACGAAATATTGCCCAGTACCCTCTACATCATGTGACCTATTCAAATACAAAGTTTGAAGTTGCTATCTCCAACGGTTTAGGAGGAGATACATTTACAAGAAACGTGACGGACGGACGTAAGCAAGGACAGACTGACAGACAGACGGACGACGGACGACTTTGACACGAAATTAATATACCCTTTTTTTCTAAAGAAAAAAGCGGGTATGAAAAGATTGAACGTCAACAATAACATAATGACAGAACAAAAAGATATACTAAAATAGATGAAATTTTATCAAAAAATATATGCAAGGCATAACCAAACAAACTCAACAATTGAATATTTCGACAATATATAAATAAATTAAACAATAGTGAACGAAATACATGTGATGGGCTATTAAATGAGGGAGAATGTAAAATCGCATTAAAAGAAATGAAAAATAACAAGGGCCCTGGCTCAGATGGAATCACAACAGAATTTTATAAAATATTTTGGATGATATTAAGAAGTTTCATATTGACTCTTTAAACCATTCCTATCAGTGTGGTGCATTAACAGAGTTGCAAAATCAAAGTATAATATCACTTATTCCTAAATCAGATAAAGATACTTCCATTTTAGAAAATTGGCGGCCCATAAGACTTCTAAATGTCGACTAAAAATTGCAACAAAGACAATTGCAAAAGTTAGGGATCTTTTACACAAACCAAAAGTATATTTGTCCTCACCCACATCAGAAATTAGGGTGAGTTTGGTGCCTTCAAACGTGTTTAAACCCTCCAGAAATATATGTTTCCAAGGCGGATACTTTTGTAGGTCCTTTTCGTTATTTGTGTTTCATGTTTGTCTATCATACTGTCTTGTCTGTTCTTTGCAGCCTAGAAGTCATCTGCTGGAAAAGGGCTGACCTGTTGGCTCTCTTTTGTTTTTGTCATACCCCCATACACTGAACCGAAGTTCTAAGTAGCCACTTTTCAATTTCTTATTTCTTACTAAGCCCTTTAGCTAGGCGGCTAAGAGCCAAGATTGTGCTATTCCGGATACAAGCATGAAACTTTCCACTCTTGTTAAGGTTGATGAGCTGATGATTTTTAGATATAGAACCACTTCGACAAATTTCCTCTGCGCATAGGCATTGCAAAATTCACTTCCGTTATAGAAAATTTGGTCTCACTTGACTACATAGACCAATATTTGCGTTTAACATGGTAAAAATCGACCCAATATATCTCTAGATGTACTAAAAGACATAAACAAATATATTTTAAAAATATTTCCATAATTACGGATGCGCAAACTAACTAATACTTGCGGTTATCTCGTTTAATGATGTCAAAACGGTAGAAACCATTGAATAAATGGAATACTTATATCTTTTGACTAGGAAATAAATGTGTTTCTGCATAATCATTTATCCAATAATTCTTGCTGCGCATGCATTCACACTAGAGAGCCGCTGTGCTAGAACAGTGCAGTCATAGCGGGTCAGTTGCAGTCGATGAGTACACACACTATATTACTTTGGTTTACTGTGATTCATACTATGAGCTAATTCTTAACAGCTATTAATTTTCATGATGATGTTTTCAGTTGCAATTATCAGGTATTGTAGTCCATTCTGGGACAATTGGAGCCTTTAAATTCTAAAACTAGCTAAGTACCAGCCAATTTCTGGATAGCCAGTGGGATGTTTATGTGTACGAAATGTGTTCACAGATTAATGAGACACTCTTTTAGTCATTAGTTATGATTTAATGGCATCACATAATGAAGAATACAAATACGTGAATGAATAAAATGTTTTGCATAATTTCTGTTTATTTTTAGTAAAGTTGCAAACCATTTTTAGCTGTATGTAAAATTTGAGTAGTCAAGGGCATTGTACTAGTAGTCGAGGGTTTAAATATAATCAATTTTTTTGCAATCTATGACCCAGTCACAGGACCAGAACAGCCTATATATGTCGTACTATGCGAAGAGTATGAAAGTAAGAAAGGGGGCAAATATCAGGAATCGATACAATCAAGTACCACACCTGACCCAGGATACCAAATGGGAAAGTAAGAACCACACAATTTAACACCACAAACGAGAGCCAAGAGGTCAGCCCTTTCCCAGCAGGTGACCATATGATAAGGCAGCAATGAGCAGACGCGAAAGCATGACAAACACAGTACAGAAATAACACAAATGATCCGCCAAAGAAGTACCGCCTTGGAACGGTCAGTAAAAGTATTTTACTGGAGGGCTTAAACCAATTTCACTTGAATAACTTAAAAAAATCCCTGCCCTCAGATTTCGAACTTTTGCGCTTTAAAGTACTAATATTTTGCATTTTTATACCCCCGGTACGAAGTATATAGGGGGTATATAGTTTTTGCCTTTTCTGTAATTATTTTGCATTTTTATACCCCCGGTACGAAGTATATAGGGGGTATATAGTTTTTGCCTTTTCTGTAATTATGTTTGTCTGTTTGTTTGTTTGTTTGTCTGTAAACTTTTTTTTTTCGTCAAAGATTTCTCAGCAACTACTTGGGTTAGGATTCTGAAATTTGGTACAAGGCTTGATAGTGATGAGTTGTATTGTGTAACAAAAGAACAGCCACATATTGCTTATCAGTCCCTTTATTTGTTCATTTTTCTTTCTCTCCAATGGAAAAATTTTTCGTCAAAGATTTCTCAGCAACTACTTGGGTTAGGATTCTGAAATTTGGTACAAAGCTTGATAGTGATGAGTTGTATTGTGTAATAAAAGAACAGCCACATATTGCTTATCAGTCCCTTTATTTGTTCATTTTTCTCTCTCTCCAATGGAAATTTCTGTCACAGATTTCTCAGCTCCTATTGGAGCCAGTGTTTTCAAATTTTGTTTACATCTTCAGGATGGCAAAGTGTACTGTGTAAATGGAAATTAAGATACTAATCCTCATTTTGCCTTCTTTTTTCAAATTTTCATTTTTTCCTTCTTTCTCTCTTATATAATACATATAGACATTTTTTCTGTCAAAGATTTCTCAGCAACTACTTGAGTTAGGATTCTGAAATTTGGTACAAAGCTTGATAGTGATTAGTTGTATTGTGTAACAAAAGAACAGCCACATATTGCTGATCAGTCCCTTTATTTATTCATTTTTCTTTCTCTCCAATGAAAATTTCTGTCGCAGATTTCTCGACTCCTATTGGAGCCAGTGTTTTCAAATTTAGTGTACACCTTCAAGTAGGCTAAGTGTATTGTGTAAATGAAAATAAAGATGCTAAAGCTCATTTTGGCTTCTTTTTCAATTTTTCCTTCTGTCACTCCTATATAACACATATGGACGTATGGAGTTTTCTCAGCAACTACTTGATTTAGGATTATGAAACTGTTTGTGTACTTTCAGGTAGGAGAAGTGTATTGTGTAAATTAAAACTAAGGTGCTAATCCTCATTTGCCTTCTTTTTTCAAACTTTCAATTTTTCCTTCTGTCACTCTTATATAACACATATGGACATTTTTCATTAAAGTTTTCTCAGAAACTACTTGATTTAGGATTATGAAATCTTTGACAATTTTGTCTTTTTCTCTGAAAGTGTTACAACCTCTGATGGCTACCGCCGGGGGTATGTGAGCTTCGCTCACTTCTTGCTATATTATCTAAACTAATTAAAGTAAGCATATATTCCAAAACATAAACAAAAATGCCTTTAATCCTTTTTTCAGGAAAAAAATATCACCTTGTTGGCATAACTCAAGTGCTGTTTTGATTACTCACATAAGTCTTTGTTAAGCAGATACACAGCTGGATATATAAGTGACAATAATAAGCACGGAATATGTTTCAAAGTAAATATTGACAAAAATATTACCCTTTAAAACAGCCAGGTACACTTAAACGGTATATTCTGTGCCCTTGTCGACAGCAACCAACCCGTGATGAACATGCTGTTCGAGTACAGTGGTTCTCTAGCGCAGCATTTGACATGAATGAATTTCTCTTGTTATGCTGGGGACATGCATGGTTTACCCATCATGTTCTTCAATGACTACATACCGTAATGTAACTTCGACTGTAACTCATGTTATGGAGTTTACTGAAGATTGTTTGACTGTCTTTTGGACTTATGTCCATGCATTGTTATGCATTTATTTTTGGTTACTTGGCACCTGGGCCAAGATGAAAAAATCACGTTGATCTTATATACAAACTTATACATTTTCAAAGTGTCATTTAACCTAGAGAGCTGGCAATATGTGCCATAATCTGTATATAAGCTGATATGACACAGCCTTCTCAAAGGATTTTCAGTTACTTAACATTACCAATTTTAAAAACAATCATCAATTTACAGAAATGTAGTGTTAAAAGTTGCCACCACAGACACAATAGGTCGTACACTGGAGAGCTGCATGTTCTACTTCTGCAACCTGAAAAACCATATCTCACAAGATCAAGAGAAGATATTGATACGTTTCGTATGGTTGTCCACAGTAGACTGTACATCCCGGCGTCTAGTTCTACCCATCACAGTTTGCTGGACTTAATTTCATTTCCAATGTTCTAGTACTGACCCTAACACATGAGCCTTAATATGTTGCCTTTAAATTGTGCTGGTACAAAATCACCTTCGTCAGTACTGTCATTTCATCAAACAAGCTTTTTTGGTTAACACATGTTATCTAGCCATGCCTTTGTTCTTGTAGGTGCTTGCTTGTTCTATCATACAGTACTGTGATGAATCGTCCAATGGCGCAGAGGTAATCTGTAGGTGGCTTTTCAGGGAGAGAGAGTTCATTTTTTACAAAATACCCCGTTACAGCTGGAAAACTTTCGCATCATTTTCCACTACCAAGGAGAAGGGATGTTTTATTGCACCCTGCGAGTGATGAAAAAAAGCAAGACAATTTGATTTAACACCTACGATAGCCGGCGATTTTTTCCAACCCTGCAGTTCATCCACTCACAACTGTTGCACCACAGGTATGACCAGAACTACTATCAGTATCAACAGCCCAACCGCTTATTTTCTTGTTAGGCCTTTTAGCTGCTTTCGTAGCACAAGCAAATATTCTTGTATCTGCCTCCTCATGAAAACAAGGCACAAATGAAGGCATATCCCAAGCTGGACATACTAAGACCGAACCTCTTCTCCCGTAATGCACTGGGTTCTCTCTAGAGTATTGTCGCACTCTCCCCGTGCAACACCTGATCTCAATCTGTGGTGATTGTTTCTTAGTTAGCAGATCTTATGTCCAGGAAACATAGCAGTTCAAAAGATAATGAAAAAGTTAAATGTCATCTTCTCACAACAAATATCGGTACTATAGTTATTTGATGGACCAACCCGCCGGTGGATGTCGTCTCCTCGTTTTTCCCTTGTTGATGCTGTTAGACTGTCTGTCTAACATGTGCCGCACACTAAATCCACTTGATCATATGCATAAAAAGTGGATATTACATAACGTTTTTTATCGTTTGTATACTGCTCACTGAACAGTGCTAGCCCCTACAGTTTTTAGTATCTGACCAACGGAGGCTCCATCCGAAATGACAAAACTGACTCCAAGTGCGAAATCTTTTACAAGAGGAGCGAATGCCTCGAAGCCACTCAGTAGCTTCACCACCAAAACTATGAGGCATATCAGGCATCCCCCACCAAAAATGTAACGTTATCATACCCACATAAAATAGACTGGCATAGACTAACTAATGTTTGTTATGGGAAGTGAGGCACTTGAAATATATATACATATACAGTTCACTGACAGTTTGGAGACAGTCCATCGACAGACAGTGATATGAGGTCTGTGAGCTCAAGCATGGTTGAATATATATGTATGCCTACCCCTTTGTCTGTTTGTCTGTCTGTTTGCCTATCAAAAAGGTATATTGCCCTTGGCCATTGACCTGTATGAGCTATGTCACTGCCTTGGCTTCACACATAACTTTTTCAGAGACGTCCCAAAGTCAAAACAATCCAAATTGGTCAACACAAAGAAAATATGTGGTGGTTATTTTGGACTACCCTGGTAGCTCAGGTGATAAGCGCGTCTGTCCATTGTTCCAAGGGCTTTGAGCTTGAGCAAACAAAAAATGATTACATGTCTGTCTGTCTGTCACAAGCCTACTACCCTCTTTTCTTAAAACTTGACTTTTAAGTCTAATTACAATTTTATATATGTTAAGCGTAGACAGAGCTTTTTGTGAAAGCTTATACTTGTAAATAAATGGGGCTTTGATTATCGTCTAAACAACATCGGGTTAAAAGAAACCCACTGCGCATGCGCATCTAATCAGGTCTGTAGGTCCCTATATTATGCATATTGAAGACATGCTTTGGTCCTTTGATAGGGGCATCGGGTTTTGTGCAGTTTACAATAAAAGAGAATACTCTCTCTGTACAAAATTCATATTTTAAGCGCATGCGCAGCAATTAAAGAATAAAGAGGACTAAATACAAACAATTAACATCAGTTCTGTCACATTTTATTATTCTACGGCCAACATGACCCCTTCTTTAAAGTCAAACTGTATGAAAGCTCTGTGATAACAGCCTAAAATGAGAAAATGCTTAGCGCATGCACAGTAGGCATTTTTCAATGTGGTTCTATATCCTATTCTGCTTAGTCAGTCATGGTCTACAACTGTGCCAAATTTCATGCTTGTATCCGGAATAGCACAATCAGGCCAAAATTTGGCTCTTAGTCGCCTAGCTACTTAAAAAAAACTCCAGCTGTTACGTTTTTAGACTTAATTTTTCGCAATAACTTTTTTGTCTTCAATTTTTGCAAAATGTGTTCGCGATGAAAAGTATTCAGGGACATCTCCGCCAACTTATCCGGATGGTTCCAACATCCAAGATGCTGCAGGTTCCTCTGTGCTTAGATGTACTCTTTGAATATTTTAAACAAAGCACAAATAAACAAAGTCCAAGATGTCAGTCAAAAATGTACATTGCACCGCCCTAATTAAATTACTAAAGCGACGG